>JAQQAE010002357.1:0-22532 GCA_029823295.1 Pseudamia nigra
TTAGAGGGTCCAAATAAAACGTTTGAGACCATGATGACCCATGAAAAAAATTTATTCGCTTAGTATTTTCAGATCGACATCCAACGTATCTCTATGGGAAAAAAGCTTCTTGGAGCCGGACGATCGATTCCCCAGCGGCCAAGCGGTGGGATTACGATGTAAAGTTACTTCCACATTGGCCTCGCTGAACAGCCCCGGGCGTTGCCCCTTTATTTTATGCAACTTTAGAATACACTTTGAAAAGAAATGCAGTCTTATGATGGGCAATTTCCCATACCTGGGCTGCACAAATAATAAAGTGATTCACAAGTAACTGACACTGCCAAGTCATTGCCACTCACAAGTCCTGTCAGTTTTGCGTCATTCGCTGCTTGTGCTGAAATCTGTTTGTGAGTCTAGACAAACAAAGCTGCCAGAGTGCTGCTGTGTGGCACATGCTCACTTGTTGAAAGATGTTTGTGACATTTCCACTATATTTGATTCATCTGCTCATGGGTATATTTATATTTTTTACTATGTATCGTACACAGATTTAAAGAAATGCACCATCACTGATCCTTTGTTTCTTTCTTTTTGTTTTGTATACAGTACATCATATAAATTCATGAGCTCTGCAACAAACTTATACTTTTTCCACTTTTATTGTCAGACTAAAGTCCAGTTTTGTCCTTTTTCTGTTCTGTAGGAGTGGGCAGCAGACAACCAGACAAGGGGGCGCATTGAAGACACAGTGCTCTACGGCTACTACAGTAAGTCCACGCTGTCAATACAGTGATTTTTAACTGGGTGGGTGAGATAGTTTACACATAATTGTGATTTAATGTTTTCAGTTACAGTTTGGTTATGTTCACACAACTTTACCCAAACTAGGATTTATTACTGAAATGAAGTGTAATTATCTTTTTAAAAATTTCTTTATGTAAAATAAATGCAGAACATGAGTAAAAGCAAAAAACAAATGAGGAGAGCCAGATCAGATAAATAACATGCGGGAAATTGACAAATGAACTATAAATGTACATGACAATTTAAAAACAAGTACTGTACTGTACATGTAAAATCAAAATCAGTGACTAAAGATTGAATTTGTGTCAATGGTATTAATGAAGTGAACAGTTACATGTATGTGAGGCATAGTGATTAAATATAGATCTTCTTAATTGAGTGCATATCTTTGAACCTTTAATGAGAATTAATTATTATTATGAAGTTAGTCATCAGTTTTGTCTTTTTATAGTTATTGTTCATTTTTGTTGTTTTTAGTTTCTTTCATTTTGCTTCCTATTTTGTAAATTCTTTTGGCTTTATTTTCTTGATTTAACGCTTGCTCTAACAATGTTGCGTTTAAAATTCATTATGATATGTGGAGTCATTTTTATACAAAACAAGTTGATGGATCAGTTTTTTATGAAGTTTGAGTTTGGGATTTTTGTTTGAACATGCCATATTGCTCTTTTTCTGTGCTGCTTGCAGTTGGAAACAAGTGACAAATAAAGCATTCCATTCCATTCATGCAGCGTGCAGACTACTGTGTTAAAGCACGAAATCTGCGTGGCTAGTTTCAGGTTAAAATCATTACTTAGGTCAAAGTAGAAAGCCTTTCTGCCGGAGAGGCTTTCTGGCTGGAAGCCATGAAGGCAAACCTCTCCCATGTGTTTGTCCCTCCTGTCGTTTCCCTACTGTGTGCGTGTTGCTACAGTCGGTGGAAAATTGAATTATTGCCAAAAGTTCTCTTTGCAACAATGAAATAAGCCAGCTAAGAAACTGCACTAAGTGATGTGCTGTGTCTATCGATCTTCTCAGCCCTGTTTCAGCACTGTGGACTGTGCCACACATACGCACCCCCTAATATAACTACGTATTTTGATTTCAAAGCATAATCGCCCACCTACCTATCTAAGGGGTTTACAGTTCTCACTTGCCAAAAATTAGGACACCAAAAAGCATTAAACCATTTGCAAGCATTCTATGTACCTCCTGGTATTTGTGTGGCAAAAAAAATCTATTTACAGAATCTGGTAGTGTCAAAAAAGGTTTACGATTGATCACTGCATTTGCATTAGGGTCGTAAAAGCTGCAAGAGCTGGCAGGGAGAAAAAAAAAAACTAAACTTTGTCGAAAATACACACCTTCCTTCTGCAGCTCTATCCTTGCAGTGTACATCAACACATAAAGTATAAATATAGGTGACCTGAAGCAGGTTCATGCTGTTATGGAAATGTTTTTCCAAGGTTCCAGGTGGAGTTGTTTCTGAAAAATCTGAACAGTACTCAGTAAATGCAGTTTTGCTCAGAAACTATCAAGCACTCCAGTTTTAGGTATAGCTTGACTATTCTGGGGAGATTGTAACTGAACCACTGTCTTAAGTGGTTTTCAAATGGTGGGTTGGGATCCAAAAGCAGATTTATTGTGAGTGGGATGCAAAAAAAGCACCACATTAACAAAAAAAAATGAACAGAGATGAACAGCATAATGAAAAGGAAAAAAAAATCCTCAAAATAAACAAAATACTATAAAAATAACAATATACGTACTCAAAGAAATGAACAATACTGTCATTTATGTAAAGCAGCGTGTTTATAAACTGAAAAGTTATATACAATGTACAAATTATAGTACAAAAGAGCAAACCATGAATTATTGTGGTCAGTGAAGTCTTGTTGATTATTTTGATTGTTCTGGTACTTTTTGTTTATTTTATTAATTTAGTTTATTCTTTTGTTGATTATTCTTACATTTCTGTTAAAATTTTTACTCTTATGTTCTGAATTTGAATGCAGTGCAGAAAATTTGTGCATATTTTATTTAAAGATTTTATGACGGAAATGTTTACTATCTTTTGAAAAATGGAGACTTACCTGGCTTAAAATTGATAAAAGTGCATCTCTGTGTCACGACCAATAGAAAATGTGAGCCTTAAGGTAACACTAATTGAGAACCATTGGTCTATTAGATTTGTACCTGTTGCACTGTCAATAGAAACTACTTTTACTGAGATGTTAAATATGTCGCCAGTCTCATATGCATGGAACTCTATTTAGATTTCGTATTCAACCGATGAAATCTATACTTTCGTAGCCTGCAGTAAAACATTCTGACACTAGAGCAGAATCTTATTTTCTAAACATTTTTAGATAAAAGCATGGGTTTAACATAAGAGAGCAGAATGGTTATTGAGCTATGATAGGGAGATTTTTCATGTTTTGTTAACCTATAGAACTGATTCCACTCTTGACATGTACGGTATGTTTTGATCCTCTTTTATGTTTATTGTAATAGTCTAATTCCTCATTGGGATCAATAGTTTGGCCTAGGTGTTCTGTTGTATGTTTCTCTATGTTTATGATCTTTTTCTGCTTCCTGTGTAACCACGGTTGAGTTGTTTTACCCTCTAGGACAAAAATACCTACTTTATTTTTGCACACCTTCTGTCAGTAGCCATAACATTTTTTGAAATGGCAGTTTTAAGCAGACAATGGTTCGACTGGTTTGGGGTGGAATTTTAAGAACCAGTTCTCATATACTGTATATGTGCATACATAATTATTTCTACATCAAGATATTTCTTTATGTTCACGTTGTTATTATCAATAGTTCTGATATTATACCATTAAAGCTCGAAAATGTAAAGAGATTCAGAGGATCAGCAACATTTGGTGAAAATGTCATTGCAGTTATTATGGACAATATTACGACTGTGATAAACAGCTGGTTTCTTGGGTGCTTATCATGGAAAGTGATTGTTTTGAAATGTGAAATGTAGAAACAAGGACATACGTAAGTGTAGTGATTTTCATTTGGCATGTTTTACACAGAAGTAGCTCTCTCTGCTTTGTGTCACTAAATCCAAACAAGGTTGGTCACTTCCTTATTATGGGTGTAAGTAATAAACACATTGCACAAATAAGACACATAAATTGTGTCTGCTTGCAGTTATGTAATTGCACAGGGTCATATTGCTGTTGAATTTACGGTCACTGAAAGATTTGGAGTGTGCATTTTAACATTCCCTGGGATATTTTGCATCCCTTCTTCCGTTGCAGGTGCTAATTCATCACATGCTCCTATATCCTGAATCATAGCAGCAACGTTAACTTACTGATCTAAACATGTTGGTGTTGTTGAATTCTGGAAGGGAGACAAAGTTTTTTTTTTTCTGTTAGCTCTCTGTCGTAGCTTTTAATTTATTGCATGTTAGTCTTATAGCACATTTATTTTGAAGGGTTTGTAAATCAACACATCTTGTATTACTTGCAATGCTTCTCCTGTATTTTGCTTCCTATATATATCACATATATTAAGCTATGGAATTCTTTCCAACTTGTTGGATGATTTGTGTTGCTTGTATATTTGGAACATATATCTGTAGATTCATGACTTCCAAACCAATGCATGTTTTCCTCCCATGAAACCATAACACAATTTTGCTTCTCAAGACAGTCATTAACTACATCTGTGCTCGGAATTTCAACAATAAGTCACTCATCTTGGCCGTATCTCTGTTACTTGCCATGAGAGAGAGCAGACCCAGTCCCAAAGGATTGTTCAGTATTTGTGCTTGGTTGCAGCTCATGGTGATTGAATCCATGCTTTTGGCTTGTAAATTACTAACTAAAACTTAAAGCTGTTAGAGGCACTTAAATCACTTCACAATTTATTAAAAGATGATATGAGTTTGTTGTCTTTGAGGACTGCAAATTCAGTCATGCCAAAGACACTAGATCACACATTTTCCAACAGATGCTGGCTTAAAGTGCCTGTCAGCAACACTGTTAATGTACCTTCTGTTCACAAATGCCAAATGCAAGGAAGACAAGATGTATCCTTATGCACAGACCATTCAAAGAAACCAGTTCATTTTACCACTTCATTTTATCAGGGAATGTTTTTCACAGACAATAAACACTGCACTTGAATGTAGCACAGTGGGCCACAGTGTATTGTCCTCCAGACACACAAATTTGATTTCATGCATGAGATTTTCTCTGTTACTGTCTATATTTGGTATCAAACACAGCCTTAAATGGAAACATTGCTTTAGTCTTAAAGATGCATAATTCAGCAGGGTGAGTTTTGAATGCAGACCCATGTTCTGCCAGTAGTTACACTCATTTACTGACCAAACTGCTTGGAGACTATGTTTATAGTGCAGCACTTAAGAAATCTGTCATACATTAAAGGAAAAGCTAATATAATTGGTGCAGTAATTTAGTCCTTAAGTCATTTGTCTGCTCAGAACCTTAATGAATGCCTCCTGCTATTTCACACATACACTGCACATAAAAGCTTTGATTTCATATTATGTCTTGAATGGCCACAAATCTCCAGATAAAGATGCTTCATACATATTTAATTAAAAAATCTTGAACACGCCAAGGGTTTGGACTCTAGAAGATAGAGGGCGAACAGAGACGCTTAAAAGAAGCTGCCTCTCGCCTTAAGCATGTGTAAATGTGATCATAGTTCTGGGAGTGTGAGGTGCCGAATGATCTGATTGCAAACGTGTTGTGTTTGTAACCTTTGGCTGCCGATAAGAAGAAAAACATCTGAAGCATCGTCCTGCATTGCCAGAATTAACCCAACTGTAGGTGTTATGCTGTTAGTCACGTACCTTTGGAGCTGTCTCCTAACAGAGGCTAATTATACTGTAATAATTGTACTGAATATTATTATATTTGAGGCAGTGCTCTATGAAAGGGATGCTTTACATTTCTGCAGTGAATAAATGTTTGGACATTATAGGACTAATGTTTGCTGAGGCTATGCAGAGTTCTTTGCTGAAGGCTGAAATTGTAGCTACACATTCAGTCTGAATAATATAATTGTGCCTGTTTTGCTGTCCTGCCGCTGATGTTAAACTGTAACCACACCGATTTGTGCTTCTCCCACTTTAAGGACATTACCTTTGCTACTGCCAGTAGGTGGAGACCAAGCTCCATATGTGTGACATGCACAGCGTCTATATAAATCTAACCTTTAAATCTGACTTTTCTTTAAGGCCATATTTAACAGAGCTGTCCATTTGTCTCTTCACAAATGGAATAATTTCAGGGTTGTTGGTGAGATTTCCTGCTTCCTCCTCTGACGTTTGTTTTATTTTTCTCTCCAAGGTGGATTGATTTGTATGTAGGAGTGATCACATTTAATGAACCTGTGCATGTTCAATCTTTTTAAGAGTGGTCTTCAGTATTCACGTTATGTCTGTGCTCATTTTATGTGTGTACATACTGTAGCTGTCACTATTATGCACTTTTCAATAGGGATATGTACATCTGATTATATATAGTTGACAGTACTGACAAACATTTTTTTCCAACAGCTCAAAATCCAATTTCCTCCTCTATAATTATCATGTATTTTATCGTGGGCTTCTACAAGCATCAGGAATTATAATTCATCTGTATTTTTATATAATTAATTTGAATTTCTATTAAAGCAGCTAAGGTTTTAGTATTGCATAGACTAATGTCTTTGTGGCTCCAGCATTTTTTGGTGCCAGTGCAGAATTGTTAAGCGTAACAATCACAGACACAATATCAATGTGTGCAATTGTATAATCACAAAAAGCCTTAGACAAAAGGTTCAGATTTGGAAGATTTATGGTGGTATAATTTCAGAAAGGAAAGAAAAAACATTCTGTTTTATCTTGGGTTTGGTAGTGAACAAACAGACAAGAACAATTACGTACATTTTCTTGTATTGTCATGCATTTTTCTTGATTTTCAACCAAGTAGATACAAACTGACTCTTAATATTACTCACAGCAATGGCAATACAGTACAACATTTTCAACAAATGATGCAGCCCTATTCAGAGCAAAAATATTTAGTGATGAAGAAATAAGAGCAATATCAGAATGTATCAGCCTCCAGTGAAATTCTACTTATTTCCTCTAAAGACCAAGTTGGCTGTTATTTTCAGCCAGTGTTATAACATCTTAAACATACCTTTTAAACTGAAAAGTGTCTGTTCCCGCTTACCGCCCACTTCCTTTTTAGAGCCCAAAAAGCTCTCTGTGATCTTTGATGAACCTTACCTCTGAAAGCCCAGCCTTTCAATCTTCAGCCTCTGTCCATTTATACATTTCCTCAGACTGTTTGGTACTTCAAAGCAGTGGTGCATAAGACCCTTAAGCAACAGGGCAAGATACCCTTGGGCCCTTTGAATAAATCATTGGCTTTCTCTTTGCCTTTTTAATGCCATTTGTAGAAGAGAAGCTGGAGAAGATGCTACACTCTTGTAAATACACTACGAGTACTTTTGTTTTGTCCGTGAGTCTCATCCACCTGCACGTGTGGACTGAAGTCATTGGAAAGTGGTGGCCGAGTGCTTCTTTTAAGAGTAGTTTTGAAAATATTAACAAGTTAGTTTCATTTTAGAAAGGCAGCTTTCTGTGATACCGAGGCCTTTAGCGATAAGAAACATTGCCCAGCATGCGCAAAAAAGTAAACTGCTTTTGGCCTCTGACCCATGAGGACTCTTCTGTTGCATCCAAATTTTGAAGAAAAAGATTTAAAAAGTCAGAACACAGATACATGTGTCAAAGCAAGAGTGAGCAATTCATGAGTCATGATATATCAATTTCTATGTGCATTCAGTGTCGTTATGTCAGTTAAAATGGAAACTATTTTTATTATATGCACTCTGCGATGTAAAAGGAGTATGAATCTGCTTGGTACTGCCACATCTGAGAAATCCTCACAAGATGGGTAATATGAAAAAAAGCCATTTTACAGTTTTGTAATTTGTGATGTCACAACTCATTACCAGTCATCGTCAAGCTAAAAGGCACTGGTTCTGCTGATGTTGTAGTTAGAAACAAAATGAGGGGGAGATGAGAAAATTTGAAAAGTATATACAAACCCCAAATCCAATGAAGTTGGGATGTTGCGTAAAATGTAAATTAAAAAAATGCAAAGATTTGAAAATCCTTTTCATCCTATATTCATTTGAATACACTACAACAACAAGATTCTGTATTTTCCGGGTGATATGTTCCTCCGGTATGTTAGTCGCACGAGCCAAAAAATGCATAATGTAGAAGAAAAAAATGTGTATTAGTCGCTCTGCAGAACAGGTCGCATTTGTTCGGGGAACGCGCGTCAGAAGGGAGAGCTCGCGGCTCGCCTTCTCTAGCGGCTGTCAGTGTGACAAACACCATGCAGTCGAATTTATTCAACATACAAGTCGCTCTGATGTATTTGTCGCTCCCCTCGCCAGACTATGCAAAAAACCGCGACTTTTAATCCAGAAAATACGGTACTTAATGTTCAACCTCATTAACTCTATTGTTTTTTTTTCCAAATATTTAGTCATTTTGAATTTGATGCCTGCAGCATGTTCCAGAAGAGCTGGGACAGGGATAACAGAGAACTGGGAAGGTAGAGGAATGAGGAATGCTCTCAAAAACCTGCTTGGAACATTCCAAGGCAAACAGGTTGATTGCAAACAGGTGAGTTTCATGACTGGTTATAAAAGGAGCATCCCCGAAAGACTCAAGCAAGGATGGGGCTGTGCAAATAGTCGCAACAGTTGAAGAACAATCTTTCTCAACATACAAATCCAACGAATCGAGGGATTTCATTGTCTGCATCTCATTTTCATCATCAAAAGATTCAAGAAATCTGGAGAAATTTCTGCAAGTAAGCAGCAAGGCCAAAAACCAACATGGAATGCCTGTGACCTTCGATTTCTCAGGCAGCATTGAATTAAAAACCAACATCATTCTGTAATGGATATTACCATGTGGGCTCAGGAAGACGTCAAAAAACCATCGTCAGTAACACAGTTCATCGCTATATCTACAAGTACAAGTTAAAACTCTACCATGGAACGTAAAAGCCATAACTCTAGGCCTGAGCTCTGCTAAGAAGTGAAAAAATGCGTTGTGGTCTGACGAGTCCATATTTCAAAATATTTTAGGAAATCATGGATGTTGTGTCCTATCAGCTCAAGAGGAAAATGACCATCCAGATTCTTATCAGCACAAAGTTCCAAAGCAATATCTGCTAATGCTAAAAGGTACATACATGTTTTGAAGCTACATATGCTGCCAAGCAATGCCTTTTTCACAGACACTCCTGCTTATTTCACCAAAACAATGCCAAGACACATTCTGCACATGATACAACAGCGTGGCTACAGAGTAAAGAGTGTAGGTACTAGACTGGCCTGCCTGCAGTCCACACCTGTCTCCCATTGAAAATGTGTGATGCATTATGAGGCACAAAATACAACAACGAAGACCCCGGACTGTTGAGTAACTTAAGTCGTACATTAAGCATGAACAGGATAGAATTCCACCTACAAAGCTTCAACAATTAGTGTCCTTAGTTCCTATATAGTTATTGAGTTTGTTAAAAGGAAATTTGATGTAACACAATGGTAAACATGTCCCTGTCCCAGCTCTTCTGGAACGTGTTGTCGGCATCAAATTCAAAATGAGTGACTATTTGAAAAAACAAAAAAAGTTTATCAGTTTATACATTAAATATATTGTCTCTGTCGTACATTCAATTGAATATAGGTTGAAAAGGATGTGCAAATCATTGTATTTTTTGTTTATGTTTTTATGACATCCCAATTTTACTGAAATTGGACTTTGTACAGTATATTTAGCTGCAGCTTTCTCTTCTTGGCCCAAATTAAAAGTAATCCAAATAGCACTGTTGCACTGCGCAGTGGAAAAGAAGCTTCTGTATTGAGTCACAGAGTACAGCAGTACAGTCACATCTGAATGAGCCTGGTCACTGATCAACAACCTTTAATCAATCAATAACCTTCAATCAAAAAATAAAAATACTATTTAAGCAATAGTTTTTTCAATACCCTTAACTAGTACAAATACACTAAAATAATGTGCAACCCAGTACTTATCTCAGTGAATACCAGGCTGTCAGGATGGTAATGAAAAATCCATCTTTTCCTTTTTTTTTTCTTGTTGTCAAATATTATATAAATGTCACCACTGATGCTGTTCTTATTTTTTATTTCAAATAATATGCATTCATATTTTAAGATTCATCTCAGTTTTGCACAGAAGGAGAGCAAGAAGTCTCCAGTTTTTTCTCCAGTTATATGACAAGTAAAATGGCAAATTACAGTTTTTATATATTTTTTGTTATAACTTGTCTTGACATTGTATTGGGGTAAAAAAAAAAAATCTTCACACCAGTCTTCTGGGTCAGGATTCATTTAATAATGTGGTGCAGAAAGATGTTCCCCTCCTCAACAGTGTTTTCCTGTCAGCTCAGTTTTAATGTCCTAGGTGGCCACTCAAGAAAACTGATGTCGCCTACTTCCTGCTACAATGGACAAGCCCCATGGAGTCCATTTGTCCTGCAGGATGCCTTTCTAAACCGAATACTGTGCCATAGAGCTTTGCAGTAAAATAAATGTGACAAGTGTATGAGTTTTCCTTTACCATCCCTGGGCACATTCAGTGGCAGCCCACTGCTCCTAATGTGATAGGAAAAATGCAGGGAGTGGTAATGCATTAATAAAACATTTATCAGACAGCATGTTACAAATTCCACATACGGTACATATTTTTTCATTGGTAAAATTAGTTACTGGCTACCGGAGATTATTTAAAGCTGCTTGAACTAAAATCAGGATTGAAAACCTCAGAGCATTTTAAAATACCGGTACACTCTTTCTGCAGCTCTCTCCTTGTAGCCCATATCAACAGACCAAATATAAATATATATAGGTAACCGGACACAATTTCATGCCGGTATGAAAGAGTTTAGCTACTTTAAAAGTAGAGTTGTCTGAGAAATCTGAACAGCAATCAGCTATTACAAGTATCAATTAGAGCTGCGCATTCAATTTCATCATCATATTTTCATCCTGTGCAATTATACAATCAAAAAATGTATAATCATCATTTAAAAGTACATGGTGTATTTAGCAGGATTTAGGGTGATCTAATTTGCTGTAATGGAGAACAACACAACCTCTGCTTTGGTGCAAGAACAAAGTCACAACTTAATTTGTCTGTTTGATTTGGCATTTCTAAACGAGTAATATGTGAATTTTCTGTAACAACAAAGCAAGTCCACTCAAATTGCAATTAAAATGGCAATAATAAAAATCACCATGTCTGAAAACACCTGTGACTGGCAACATCCCGTCTGTAGCCCGGAAACAAAGACCATAGAGGTGGGCAGATTTTCTAGTTACTTCTCAGACAACTTGAATCACAGTATGATCAAAGGTAATTATGGAACTTTTGCCCAAAAATGCCAAAGAACAATTGAGCTTAGCAGCTGTAACTCTGCAGCTGGATTTACTGCTTGGAGTTTTCTTGTAGTTTTAGAGTCATTGTATTTGAATTTGTTTGACAAAGTAAATTGTAGGAAGAGGTGCTTGAATTAAGCAGTAGTTACAATAACCAAATCAAAACAACACATGCACAGTACATAATTTGACAATGAGACCTCTAAGCCCAGGTAAGTATTTGAAGTGCAGCTTTCCTCCTGTTCCCGTCCCTCTAGATGAGTCTGAATTGTCAGGAAGAGTGTGGTGATTGGTGTTCAAGTGCCCATGTGTGGAGGAGGCAGTAGCCCAGAGACATGAAGAAATCAGAGCATCACAGACACTTGTATGTAACCATGTGGAGCCCATGTTGATGCAATAGTTAGATGACTTTTGTCACATTTTCTCACCATTATACAGCACTTTCCCACCAGGAACTGAAACCCTGAAGTACCCTTGTAACCGCCACGTTCGCCTGACTTAAATAGTGATTCTACAGCAGGTGGTGTTGTGCCATTTTTATGTTTAAATGTGTTATGTTGGATTCAAATTGACAAAACTAATTTGTCTATTGAGACAGTGCTTTTAGGAGGTTAAATCCCCGGCTTTGTATGCGTCATGTCATTTAGAACTGAGCAACACGACGGTGTCAGTTTGACCCGTAGAAAATGAGTCCATGGTAATGACAGGGGGGCGGTTCATCTGTTCAGAGGAATTTTCTCTCCTGATGGTCAGGTGTCCAAGGCTACATTCAGACTGCAAGCCCAAGTGCCCAATTCGAATTTATTGCCCAGGTCGGATATTTGGACATAACTCTTAAATATGTCCTATATTAGATTCTGGTATGAATTGTTGTTCCTGAACTGACCTGCATGTGCAACAGAACAAACAGATTTGACCTTCTGTGATCAATAGCTCATAAATGACAGGTTCTTAAGAGACAAATCATACCTCTGTGTGATCATAGGGTACACAACCAGATACACCCAGCGTTTGAAATCAGCTGCTCTTCCAATGGTATGAATTATATTGATCTGTATACCAGACCAATGGAAAGAAAAGTGTGTGAGGACTGTCTACAAAGTGTAAAAACAATAAGACATGGCATAAGTAATTTTCAGAAACTTCACAATGAAGCATTGTATGGACATGAAAATCACTACATATACTTATTATCTCATAGTGACACTACAACAGTTAGTTTAGGAACAAAGACTTTGATTCATCAAAATCTTTTTTTGCACTTTGTAGATGATCCCCACACACTTTTCTGTCTATTGGTCTCACATAGAGATTAATGTAATTCATACCCCTGGAAGAGCAGCTGATGTGATGAAACTACAGTTGTATATTCTCTACCTTGCCATGATCAGAGGATGTATCTCTTAACAACTTGCCATTGAAGAGCTATTGATCACGTTAGATTGAATGTGTGAATATCTGTCTAACTTTACCTCATTGAGTTTTTACAGAAGCGTCACAACAAATGCTTACGAGATCTGACAAATCACAGTCCCTCAATTTACCGCATTCATAAAAGTATCTGGAATGTATACAGGTGTGATCTTTGTCAGCACAGAATTATGACGACTGTCGGCTAAGAATGACATAGAAGCCGAAGCTATTCCAATATGACATTTCAGACTCAGGTTGCATTGTGAAACGCTGCATCTGTATCCGATTTGAGACCACATACAGAATTGGCCCAAATCAGATTTAAAATGATCAGTTTCCATGTGATTTGTGACATTCACATTGCCAAGAAAAAGACAGACCTGGGCCACATGCAGTGTGAACATAACCGAAGACGTCTGTTCACACGTCATCATTGAGGTAGCAAGAAGGAAACCGATAGGAGAAGCTATGCAGAACATAGAGTATTAATTGGTTTTTATGAGCACTATCACCAGTATGCACATAGTATCACTTTAATATTCAATAGTAGATAAACAAAATTACAATAAATGTGTTAGTGGATTTGATTTAAAAATAGAATGTTCTCTCCTTTCCTGCTTTCTTTTGTGTAACATGCAAGTAGACAACTGGTGTTCACTCGCACATCCAGCAAAAACAGAGCAACATGGGCTGCAGGTCTTTCTTCCTACCTGTCACATTCAAATCCAATATTCACCAGCGTCTTTTGCTCGGCTTGGCCTCCAAAAAAATGATGCCTCCCTTGATGTTTACAGGAAATGAGAGTGCAAGCTAGTAGTGTCATACCTTTCAGCAACTGTCTGTGCAGACAGATATTTTCATCAGTCTCCAGAGCCCTTTGTCACACACTGTGTTTCTGTGCAATCTCCCCTGGCCTTTAATTTTAACATAAAATGCAATATATTTTACCCATCTGCAAGGGACAGGAGTCCAGGTGCTAACACCTCTACGGGGGGCCACGGTATTTGTGAGGATCGAGATCTTATATTTCATATAGCAATAGAAGGGAAACTGCTGCTTTGAACAAGAAAGAATAGTTTTAAACATTGCAACTGCTGTCAGTGTGAAGACTTCAGTTACAGAAAATTACAAGAAATATTTTTAGCCAATAATTACCATCATGAATAACAATTCAATGACCAGAGTTGGAAAGTATCCAGTGGTTAATTGTACTTTTAAATTATTAGTTAAATTAACAGTGTAAAAGACATAGACAACCCAATGTAAAAGATAACACAAAATAAAATAAAGTCAAAACCTGAACCACTGTTAAACATGGTTCAAGAGTAATAAAGAAATATCAAAAGATAAAAACTCACCTGTGTCTTTGTATGCTGGTTGTCACAACATTAAATATTAACGAGAATATTTGCAGTCTCGGAAGAGATTGCGTGCGATTGCTGATTGAATTTGCTGAAAACTGCTGAAGTGCTGAACTCATGTTAAAGTAATGTTGAAATGCTGAAGAATGGGTTGAAATAATGCAAAGTTTAGGAAGTTGTTTAAACACAAGAATGAGTGGAAGTGGTTTAAATTTTAAAAGTCATTTAATCATAATGAGTTGAAGTAGTTTAAAGATAAAAAGTAATTTAACCCTGCACTGAGATGATGATTTACATATTGTCAAAATTTAAAAATATGTTCTTTGGGCCATTTCCAACCTTCCCTCAAAATATCATCAGTTGATTTGTAACTTTTTGTATAATGTTGCTAACAAATGAAGAAACCAGCATGTTCAAGAGCACAAAGTCCTTGTGTATGGTAATTAATTTTATTTACTGGCCCCATGGGTGATTCAAACTCGTTTTTATTTTATCTGTATTGACAAATTTTCATCTGTATCAGTAAATTGTGATACATATAAGACTTCTTTATAGGACTAGATGTTATGGTCCCTACATGTCCATGAGAACACAATATCTACTCAAAGGGTTAAGGACACTGTTTTTTGTCCTCTCTGTCAACGGGATAAATGTGCTAAACTTTTCTTCCTAGTCAGGCGTTCTTCCTGCAGAAGATCTGCATAGAGTGTAATGGATGATACATGTTAATGCTGTATGACCTATCCTCACAGTATGTTAATATTCATGGTGTTATGATGAATTTTTACCCATTGCTTTAACCCACAAGCATATGCCAGTGGCTGCATACTGTGCATGGCTTGCATTTATTGGCTCCTGACATCATACTAAACTCAGTTTGTCTGGCTGTAAATGAGTGTAAATGGATACCTTAGTGCAGCAATGAGCATATGTTTATTGAAAGTAATGCCCTGTTACAATCACAGCTGGCAAAAAAGTGAGCCACTATCGTGGTGATGTTCATTTGTCTGCTGCAGCAAGAGCGTTTTGTGAAATATAGTCCATTTCACAAGGGAGTGTTTGTACCCACTTGAGGCTATTCATTCTTGATGTGTATGGACCACTTTTCCACATTGTGCTTGAAGAGTGTTCTTTATGAGATGGATAACACGGTTACAAGGACCCAAGTTTTAATTTCACAATATGATTTTGTGTATTTTTCTGTGAAAACAAGGTGCTCTTCGGTGTGGGGATCTTGCTGATTCCAAACTAAAAAGCAAGGCCTGCCTTTTAGTTAAAAATGTGCAGTAGCAATCAATATTGCAATGTCACTATCTCTTGTTGCAAGTATTGACGAGTGTGTTTTAGCTGCACAGATCCTGTGTTTGTCTGGCTTAATATGTACTCTGCGAACATAGGCTACAAACACTGGCCAGCATATTCCTGAAAAGAACTACTTGTGAAGATCCAAACTAATTAAACATTATTCTTACTGGGATATAGATGTTTTGTGATTGAAAGGTGATCTACCCCTGCATGTATACAGACCAGTCTCAGACTGGAACGGGACAAAGTTCTGCGCCAACTGCTGACCCGGAAGTAAAAAGATAAACAGAGGAGCGCGGACAGTCGTCGCTGTCTGACTGCTAACTGTTGAACATGGCAAAAACTGGTGTTGATTTTTGGACGGATACCGAGACACTTCATGCCGACCCCGCAGAAGGAGCTGAACTTTTTAAAACACATGCTAACCTGCTAGCTTGCCACTGTTGTGGTCTGTGACATCGTAGGTAGGGCTGGGCGATATGGCCAAAAAAAAAAAAAACATTGCGATATATTTTTTTTACGGCTGTCAAAACGATTAAAATTTTTAATCTGATTAATCACAGGGTCACTGGATTAATTTAGATTAATCACGATTTATACCCATTTGTTGTTTTCTATTTTGTGGGAACAAAAACACTCATGATAGAAGGTGATATAGACACTCGACTAAAATTACTTATTTTACATTAAGATGTATATTTTATGTAAAATAAGTGGTATATGTATATATTTTTTCTAATTTAAATTTCTCTAACTAAAGGAAATTCCACCTGGTTTGTAGAACTTAACAGAATCTCTGTAATGTTCTCCTGAGATGTTTTTACTTTTTTACACTTGGTTCACTGCTTTCATCACTAACTCGTAATTTGTTTCAAAATGTGTAAAGACTTATACTTTTACATTTAAATTGACTTTGAAGCAGTAAATACTAAAGAAGTTGGCAGTGACGTGGGTCAAATGTAACACAAGATTTCATCACTTTTTCCTTGATATATGAGTTATTGTAATGTAATCGCATTAACGTGTCAATCGCGTTAAAAATTTTAGTATAATTAATCATGAAAATGGGTTAATCTGGATTAACGCGTTAATTTTGACAGCCCTAATTTTTTCATATCGTCCAATCTTGACTATTATCACGCTTTTGTGTTTTAAAACTGAAGAATTAATTATCTCCATATTCATACCAATCATGTGCATAATGTATAGGTAAATACTAAAATTCACAGGTGCTTAGTAATGTGACCTTTTCTAACTGTGCACTTTATCCCTTTGAGAAATATACTGACCCAAGCCAGCCATTTTTTGTGCCATGAATTTCATTTCGAGTTATTTTTTGGGGTAGTCTGTGCTGTCTTCACAGACATCTATTTGATGCAGAAAGACAAAACCCAGCTCGAAATAGCATCTCTCTATTTAAGTGTTTGCCTCACCTCCACTCTATGAATGCGTAATGCGTTTGACTGTTGTTTTTTTCTTGGCTGCTTCTACAAAAAGATGCAAACAAACAAAGGTTGGGTTTGTATAATAGAGTTCTTTCACCAAGATATTGCAAATCTGCTTTATATAGAAAGGCAGATTTGGGAAATGAGATATTTTTCCCCTCTTACAGTGGTCAGCATTTATAATAGAGTGATGTCTTGTCTTATTAGCAGCGCTGGCAGTATATTAATAGTAAAGATATCCAGTCTGTGGATTTGGGATTTCTTAATAAACGTAGAACTTCAGTGTCTTCACTTTTTAATGTGCTTTTGACCATCAGTTGTCTTGTGCAGAGGAATTGTGGGTACTGAGTCAATAGTCCTTTTAGTGCTACTACAACTACCGTAGAAAGCCATATTATACATTTTGTTAAATCCAATATTGCTACTCCTTGATGTCTTTTTTTTTTAGCTGGAAAAGTAAAAACAAAACAAACATATGCTATCCGACTTTTGTTGTGAGAATTCATAACACAGCAATCGATCATTCTAAAAAGTGATGTAGTATTGCAACTTTTTATTCAAAATGGAGGCTATTTTCATACAATCATGCCCAGCTGCACGAGTTATACATAGATCCCAGAATGCATTGCATTGGTGACGCCACATTCTCAAGCCCTACTGAGGGTTTCTTGCCATAACATGGATTTGTACAGTAGTTGTAGTGGCACCAATAGGGCTATTGACTCTGTACCCAGCCTTTCTCTGCACAAGACAACTGACGGACTAAAGCACTTTAAGAAATTTTTAACAAATTAACTGTTGACAAGACACACCTGTGATTTGAAAAGCACCGTTGTCCGAAAAGCCTGTGTTTAAATCAGAAAATGAAAGGACACGTCTGTTTCTGCATCAGGAGAAACACACAAACCTTAAAATGCACAAACAGAAATCTTTTAGTCATACAGCAGAAGCCATGTGAGTGAGATACTACTGAGATAATTGTAATTTTCTCTCCCTTTATTCTAATATCAAACAACTACAGAGTAACACAGAAAGAAACAAAGGAATCCAAACACTAGCACGGAGAAAAACATTACCTGCTTTTTGTTACAGAGGCTACATTTTCTTTTTATAGTCGAAATCCAATATATTCAGTAACTTTTACATTTGCACCTTAAAAGGTCTGCAGAATTGTCCTTGATTACTTAATGGAGGCTCGAAGGAATATCCATTGTCACCGTGCCTAAGTTGTAATTTAAACCTGACTTCTTGGCACGGGGAAATTTGCTTGATAGAACTGCCCTCCAAATTTGCCTTTTTAAATAAAACACGGACAAAAATATCAAACACTCAGAAGGAGGCTTTTAGGAAGAGTTATGGGTGTAAAATGCTTCTATAACTTATGACTCAACGTCCACTCTGTGTCACTGACATGAAAATGTGTTTCCTAGATCACTCGCTCACTTCAGGTGCAGGAGGAAAAATAGCAAGGAAAAACACAGGACGTAGAATTTATTTATTCGAGTCTTCAGCATGCTAGGTGTGTGTTGACCTTTTTATGTTTATTGCTAATTAGGACACATTACATGCTGATCAGATTGGTTTAAGTTTTCTAAGAATGTATGTAATAAGGAGAGTACTGGGCAAATTAGAATTCAAACCTCATCATGCTGTAGGCGAGAAGATATGCCAGTGTGCTTACATTTCATTCTCAGAGGGATTTTAACATGCGATCCAGTGGTTGGAACCAGATTGGTGGCACTAGATAAAAATCAGAATCATCTCCCAAGTCTGGGTTTCAGAAAGTTAACAGCCTCTTATCAGATCAGTCTTCATAAATGCTATTAATTCATTAGTGAAAGATATGTTCAAGACCTTCAGCCTTGGAAATTTGTCTCTAATTGCACGGTTTTTCTCCTTTCCTTTTTTTCCCTCCATATAGCACTCTACTCCATCATACTGTTCTGTGTCTTCTTATGGATCCCCTTTGTGTATTTCTACTATGAAGAAAGAGATGACGACAATGTCAACAAATGCTCGGTAAGAGGCCACCTTTGTTCCTACTCATCACCTATAGAACTGGGGTCAGCAACTGTCACCGTCTAAGGAGCCATTTTTGGGCAGAAAGTAAAAAAAAATCTGGAGCTTTCTTGTCTTAGCAATTTAAATGCTGATAATGCAATGTATTTAGTTTAAATAAACTGACTAAACTAGCCGGGGAGAGGGAAGTCTGGGACTCCCTGCTCAAGCTGCAGCCCCCGCGACCCGACCCCACGGATAAGCGGTAGAAGATGGATGGATGGAAACTGAAATCAACAATAGTAGTAGATCTAAGTCAGTGTTTCTGGCACTGTTTGACTCACCACCCAAAAGAGTTTTCTTGGGACCCAAATCTTAAAAATCCACATAACATGTCTTTTTTTTACCATTTAAAAGTCAAAGATAATAAGATTTAGTCGAATGAAGATTGAGCTTTAATTCCAGAACTTTAATGAAATCTTCACAAAATGAATAAAAATGTTAAAGTGATGCCAAAAATTAGCAGAAATGAACAAATAATAACAATTCTGTAAATTGTAAAATTGTAAAAACAATTCTACAAAATGAAATTATCCCTAAAATGAAAGCATTGAAAACAAGAGAACAACATAATCATTCAGTACAGTGTAACATAAAAAAATCAAGAGAATGCAAAAACTAGCATTGAGAAAAACTATAAAGATCTAAGACATTACTTGCTTCTTGTTAAGGAGGCTACATTTTTGCTTTAGATTCAAAATACAATATATTCAGTAACTTTTACTTTTACACCTTAAACAAAACAAAAATTGACAATAAACCAAGATGTCATGAATGATAAAAATGAACAAAATGAACAAAAACAATGGACAGAAATGAACAAAACATGCCAGGAATGAACAGAATCTCCACCAAACCCATAGAAATGAACAAAATAATTAAGAAAATGAACAAAATAAACAATATACAAAATTAAACAAAATCCCCACATAATCCATAGAAATGAACAACAGTAATTAAGAACAGCAACTAAATTAATAAAAACAATGAACAGAACTGTACAATATGTGCTAGACATGAATAAAATCTTCACAAATCCCACAGAAATGAACAAAAATCATTAAGAAAATGAGCAAAAGCAGCTTTCAGAAATGTACAAAATGGGCCAGAAATTAACAAAATATCCACAAAACCCATGGAAATTAACAAAATAATTAAGAAAATGAACAAAAATACACAAAACCAATGACCAGAATCTGCCGGAATCAACAAAATCTCCACAAAACCTATAGAAATGAACAAAAATAATTATGTAAATGAACAAAATGAACCAAAACAATGAATAGAACTGAACAAAATCTTGACAATACGAATTGACATGAACAAAATGATTAAGAAAATTAACAAAAATGATAAACAAAAGATTTTACATTTGTGGGTGAGTGTTAATTGATGAAGTAGCAACACATATTTGCAGTTGGATAATGTAAAAATCTTTTGAGCCACTGGAAAGGGGCTAAAGAGCCACATGTAGCTTTGGGGCTATGGCTTGCAGACCAGTGCTTTAGATTAATGCAGCACAATTTAACTTGTACAAGTATAAACTTTGACAAAACCTATTCCACCTTTCAGAATAGGCAAACCTTTGCATTTTTGCAACAATAGTAGAAATCATTTTAACTACTGTGATCTTAAGAATTGGACAAAGAATTTAATTGCATCCCTGAAAGTAATTTTCTAGATTGAAAATGATGGACCAAATAGGAGCTGCTGCATAGTGCTTCACTCCCGTATGTCAGTTTTGAGCTGACAGCGGTACTTTCCCTAACGACAGAGTATTCTTTTGTATTGTTACTTTAAAAGCGCCTTGAATAGCACCGGGAGTGACATGTTATCTCCACCGGGTCAAACCCGATCTACACGGCTTCTATAAAGCTCTCACTCACCGCAGTCCTTAGCTAAATGGAGTTTGACCTCCCCATCTTTTCCATAGTTACAATGAATAAAAATATTTCTCTCCACCTCCATGATTGACCAGTTTAATTTTCTCTTTTATTACAGCAAGTAAAAAACGCACTGAAATACACAATTGGATTTGTCATTGTCTGCGTGGTGCTCCTTTTAATTGGGTAAGTCGGAGACATGGATGACTTCTTCTGTGACAGGATGGGTGGAAGGAGTTGTGGATGTACACTGTTATTGGTCTGGTAATGAGAGAAGAACCCGTTTTAACAGCTACAGTAGAAGTTGTGAGGATATAAGCTGTTAAAAAACCACATTCCTTTGCTTAAATATGCTGCAGGGACTATTCTTGTCTCTGCATTTCTAAACTAGGTACCCTCCATATTTTTAGCGCACAAAGCATATGTGCAGGAATATAAAATCTTTTTTGTCAATTTCTATTGTATCTGCAGATCTACAGCAATGCACATTCTTGTGAATGTCCCACTTATCTACAAGCTTTACACAGCGTATGTCCATTAGCACCAGCACCACATAATAGATTTTCTTTGCAGTGGTGACAGCAACACGCCTGGAGTTCAACCTGGACAATCTCAAAGTGTTTTTTTTTTTTTCAGGTGTGTATGATGTATAAAGGACACATGACTATGCTACCTTTCAGCTTTTAACTTTGGACTCTTTATTGACAGAAGTAATTTAGCTCCTTTTTACCTCATGATCTGGAACTGTTGCCGCTTTGTTCTGGGAATTGTTACTTTAGTCCTTTGATTTTCAGCAACAAAATAGCTTTTATCCTGGACTGGTTTTTCTAATACTGTGAGACATAATAGTTTTGTTTGGTGACTGCTCACTCGACAGGTCCTTGCTTGATGTTACAAGGCTTTTGTTTGGTGTCTTTTTAATCTGGCAAATCCATAAAGTACTTAAATGGCCCATGACCTTTCACTGCTGCAGGTTTGTGATGCTTGTTCAAAGGTGCTGCTGCAAAGAAGCCTTAACAAGCCATGTCGTGAATGAAATCAGTTGTAAATGTATAAAGCCGAGGACGGTGAAATGCAGTCAAACTCAAATAGAAAATGTTGTGCTAAGTTGACTTTCCAGATGTGTTGTTACCTAAAATTAAAAAAAAAAAAAACAGACTTACCAAAAGCAAGAAAATAAGTGAGTTAAAATGAAAGAGCAAGTGTAGTCCCTCGGGGCTATCGGGGCAGAAGATGAGACCAACTGAGACTTTTTGTTTTTTTCTCACCTACTGAGCAAAAGTAACTATTTCCTTCCTTTGTGTAATACTCCATATTCAGTACAGTATTTGTAATTATTGCTTTAATTATGGATTGATTGTATATTTATTTTCTGATTATTTCTTTTCAATGTCATTAATGGTGAACTCCTAAAAATATTGAAATTAATTTTTATGTTTCAGTGCCTTTGTTCCACTCGAAGCCCCACCTGGTCAGAATTCCACTCAGTGGGAGAAGGTGCAATACCTTTTTGAGGAGCTTGGAAGTAGCCGTAAGTTATGTCTTTTCAAACTGTTCTCTTATCTTAACGTTGCTTTTATTTCAAGTTATTTTTATTCAGTGATGGTAATATTTTTTTTAAAATTCATGTCATGTTGAACATCTTACATATTCCACATTGCAGAATTTTTATTGTTGCAGTTTCATGGACAGGCAGAGACAAGCATGCTCAAATTAAATGTACATAAAATGTATTATATTCATCCATCCATCCATCCATTTTCTACCCCTTAATCCTTGGCACCACAGCTGATCACTACGGCATCCACATTGCTGCAGGCACTGCA
>JAQQAE010002358.1:0-12423 GCA_029823295.1 Pseudamia nigra
AATTTTTCTTGTCTCACTCCCATTTCTTCTTTTTGCATTTTGAAGAACTACTTAGAACCTTCTTAAGATCCAACAGTCCAAAATGTACATTCTTGCAATTTTTCAACTGGTCTTAAAATATTGATCACGAGTGTAGTAAAAAAAAAAACCTGTTGTCCCAAGAGAATCGTTAAGCTCTCTGAAAACTTAGCAAATTAAACATTTCTGGTTTAAGTGCATTACATGACAGCATTATTTCGTTAACGTTAAAGGGAAAACAGATGTCACACACATACTTTTCTTCTCGTCAGCATTTCTCCTCATTTCATTTCCACGTCATATGAAGATTAAATTATCCCTCTCTTATAATTATATTTTCAGATACCACTACACCACTCATCGCAGACCTGTAATAGACACCCAACATCAGCAACCATGGATTCACTCAAAGAAGAAACTTTCAATCCTCATGAAGGAAATGAAATAGCTGCATCAAGCACCTCAAACACACCAGCTCAAGAAACAGATAGACGAGTACCACGGAATGCAGCTTTAAAAAGGAAATCTAGTGGCACACAGAAGAAGAAAGCAAAGAAACAAAAAAAGACAAGAATGAGCAGGACTGCCCAGCTTGGCTACACTGTTCACGAAGGAGAAGATATGCTTCTTGTTATATCCAGCACTTCTCAGTACAACAGCCCAAACTGGACTTCACAGAGGAAGGGTAACAAAAAGAAACTTACTAAGAAGAAAAAGAAAGTTGTTCAGACTATGAAGAAGAAGAAGACAGTTCATGCAAAGCCTAAGCTAGTTCCACTTGCAAAGGAAAAACAAGAACATGATTTGTTTGTACCACAAGAGGCAACAGACAACAGATGGGGTGAAAGTCTTCCTGAGGAGGTATTAGTCAATATTTTTCAGATGGTCGTCATCCAAGATGGGGCTGTACCATTTCTGTGCAGGTAATAAATACCTATTTGATCCGATACTGGTGGTGTACAAGATTTATGTTACAACCTTAATATGGGTTATTGTTGCCACTAATATATTTCTGTATTTGCTATGATATTCTTTTCATATTTCTCTGTCCATTTTAAGATTTTATTTGTTTACATGTCACAAGCCTTTCTTTAGAGTCTTTCCTAATTTTAATAGTTTTTACCCCTCAGCCTCTATGACGTAGGGATTAGCATCATAACTCTTGAATGGAGAGGCCTAGGGTCACCAAACTTATACTAAAAGTTTATGAGGTCAGGATTGGCAAGGAGGCTGAGGGGTATCACTGGTGTCCCAGACCCACTTTCTTCAGTTGTCATACATTACAATGGAAGAGATTTATTTATTTATTTTATTTGACCTTTATTTTACCAGGTAAAATCAATTGAGAACAGCTCCTCATTCACAATGATGATCTGGCAATATACCCCAACGTGCTACAGATTGATGACCTATCTAAGGTGCAAGGCATATCCAGTACACATGAACAGCAGAAGATAACTGATAGCAAAACAGAGGCATGTTTATAAAAGTTAAGGGATGGTCAAGAGTAGCATCTTTGTGTCTCTGACATCTACTGTAATTGGGAGCATGACACAGAACAGACAGTGAAAACTGGTCGGGGTAGTTTGCATGGAACTATGCAATGTGGCATCCCAAAAAGCAAACATGACCATGTTAGAGGGAGGAATGCCATTGCACAGTCACAAATAGGGATTGATTGCCTACAACAATGGTGACCACAGGGGATAAGATGCATTAAAAAATCTACCACATTAGTTAACTGATAATATTAGTGATTGCAGAATTTCAGTAAATTTGTAAACCATCCAACCTAATGAGCATTGCTGTTTTCGTATTTTTTTTCTTTTGTAGAGCCGGAAGAGTGTGTCGTTTGTGGAACGCTGCTGCCTCCAGCCCAGTCTTGTGGCGGACCGTCACTGTTGGCTACTGCTGGATCGAGCCGAGAAGGAAACAGCTGCCTAAAACTGAGAAAAAGATAAAGCACACCATAGACTGGCTGGCTCAGCACAGGTGTAATTAGATATTCAACATATATTGAGTGCACTATTACAAGTTATGTATCATTAACATTAGCTTTGTGTGTACTCCTTATAATGTCTTGAAAATTAAATGACAAACTGTTGTTTGTTTTCTAGATTCTCCCAGCTGCGAGAGTTTTCTCTCTGCCACTGGATAAAGAATGTCAACTATGCTGTTGATGTAAGTCATGGTTTCACCTCTGATTTTACGTGTAGGAGATTATAGTTTCAAGATCATAGTGCAGTTATGTTTTTAAAACGTGTAAGACCTATACTCTTGTTCTATAATTTTGTTGTTATCTGCCAACAACGGTAGATATTGGTTTCACAATCGAGTGTGCTTGTCTGCACACCTGTTATGTTAATGCAGTAGCTTGAAATTAGCCATGGTTGTTGACCACTTAAAGACCTCCATCCTATCAACTTTTGGGATGGGTGGCACCACTGATTTTTTTTATGGGGTATGAAGATGCTTACAACAAGAAAAGACATGACACAGCTTAAAAGGGAAAGTCAACTGATGTACTTGTCATGGTTAAGCAAGGCCTGTATTTCAATATATGAAATGAAATATAAATAAGAAGAAAAAAATTGCTTGCCAATACTGGAAGTCCACAAGAAGATGGGAATAGAGAATCCACAAATATATGATCAAAATATAGTCTCAAATAAAATGCCATGTCAGTATTAAACACAGTTTTAAGCTAGGTGTACATTTTGTGTTGACTGTGTGCTTTTTTTTCTGTTTATGCTGTAATCTGATTTAGGTCGTGTCCCAGTTCTGCCCACACCTCCACACCCTCAAACTCTTGTATTGTGCAGGAGTGACAGAGAGTGCCTTCAACAGCCTCAGTCTAGTTTCTAAGTCCCTGCAGAGCATCAACCTCCAGTATTCAGAGGTAAGTTATATTACAGACCACTGCAGTAAACATTCATTACCGAATACGACTTACACAGTTAATTCTACTGCCTTCCTGAGCCTCCAACCTCAACATGGGCTGGAAAAGTCATTTCGAGATTACTTCGTGAACATCAGGAGAACAAAATTAAAATGACATGCATGAAATAAAAAATGCATCTACTGACAAATATTTTCAAAAAACTCAAACCATGTAGCTTTAGCTGAGAATCCTCACTCTCTGAATCGATGACAACCAACACCGCACTATGGAAAAATTTCAGTAGCAGTTTTTGCCACAAACTCTAAATAAATTAAACAAAATGTGCAATTCAAAAGGGTTCAAGTACACACAATTAACTTTTCTTCTGATTATCTCATAGATATGTGAATAGTGAAAAAACTGTGCTTTGAAGAAAATTAAGCAGCACTCACTTCAAACAGTGGTTTCAAGTTGCATTCAGAGCGTTCTCCTCATGACCCCTGAGTTTTTTCCAGTCATGGAGGCAGCGCCATCAGCTGTGATCCCAACACACCTCCCAGCTTAGGCCCAACTAATTCAATAATTAAGTCCACAAGGCTGAAAATGTCCTCTGCAGCTGTGGTAGAAGGGAGATCTCTTGTACAGGGAAACTATTCCTACAATTCCCCGTTCCACATGTCTCACGCAAACAAAACTGCTTTGTGTAAGTCTGTAGATTCATCCTTTTGTAGGGCAAAATGACCACTTGCCTTAATGCGAACTGCGGTCTGTTGTTTCATGTCTTGTGACATGTCCTCAATTCGCTTACTTATTGTGTCATTTGACAGACGTATCAAAATCAAATCCTCTCTGATCATGTCCATAGCTGCAGGTAAGGGCGGACTCACACTAGGGCTATTTTGGCTCGAGCCGAGCCGGGGCCCACTTCACACCTTTCCAGTCCCCAGCGCGTCTCTGCTCACATTAATGTGGGCCAAAGCTCGATTGATCTTGTACAGACGTCATCACGTCATCTGTACATTGTGTGTACGTCATCAGAAGCTGCAGCCGATGCAGTCAACAGATTCAGTATCATGGATCACAACACGGAAATTGTCCAGATGATCGTCATGATTTTATGGCGAAGTCTGTGTCATTTCACTCAGATACTGTCCGGTGACACATCTAGGTTTCTCCAGAATGCAAGGCGACGATTTGTAATTAACCGCGCTGCCCGCAGGCGGAGATTCTTTTCAGCTGCTGCCATTGTTTTGACATGACTGTGGTGATTTTACATCATCGTCACGTACGGTCGCCGTGCTCGTACGCATGCGTGACCAAGCATTCCGTGCCCTGGCCCACTTATTCCAACCGCACTGAGGCTCGGTGACAGAGCACGGTTCGATTCTACTCACATTACTAAAATGATCCGTGCTAAAGGTCTGAAATGCACCCAGGCAGGGAACGAACTCCCAGTGTGAGTACACCCTAAGATGAGATCTTCTGCAATGGTGTGGAACTTCTTTAACTCTGCAATTCAATGTGCCACCTGGTATCGAGGATGAAGACGTAAAACACTTTTGTGATGTCCTCAGGTCCTGAAGTCACCTTCTGAAGTACTCAACGCATTTATCTTTGAGTGATACTATGTTTTGATGTAGTTTCAGGTTGAGGGATTCCTGGCCTACCTGGGAGGCTGTGGCAGCCAAATCAGGCAACTTCTGTTCACTCATGGACAAAAGACTGATAGAATTCTTACTGCCCTCACTGTAAGAGCCTGTTTCTCTCTATGTGTGTTTTATTCACTCATCATGATCTTGGATAGCACATAATGTTGCTTTTGTCCTTCAGAGGGGATGCTGTCCCAATATGGAGTTTTTGGAGATAAATAAAAAGCTGGACAGTAAAGACTGTGAACTTCCAGTTTGCATCCAAGGCCTGCAGACAGCCTGCCCTAAACTCAAGGTAAATTATTCCAGATCTGTTAGCAAATGATACTATTCACGCTACATAGCAAAATGAGTAATTAATGTTACTGAGTTAGGGCATCAGCAGTTGGTAAAAATTCTTAAAATGCCTTACATTTTTACAAAAAACATTAAAAAGGTTTAAACTTGAATTTATCAGAGTTTAACTACTAAAGACATTTGATCTGATGTGCACATTTCCTGGATCTAAAGCTGCAACTGCACCTAAAGTTAGCTTTTTTGTGCTTGCTCTTATCTGTTAAAAATGTTGATTTGTTCATTTTGTGGAATATTTTGCACAGATTTTTTTAAAAAATTTTTTCAAAGTTTTTGTGGTATTTAATTATTAGCTTATTTCAGTCGTTATTGTTTTTGTTCAGTTTTTCTTCATCCTGTGTAAGTTTTTTTCCTTTTTCCAATGTGTGGATTGTATTTTTTTGATTGTTGATGATTTTCTTCACTTTTGTTAATTTTGTTGACTATCTTGATTAGTTTTGTTCATTTGCTTGATTTGTTAATTTGTTTTCTAATTTATGCTTATTTTCTTGATTGTTTTGTCAATTTTAATTGATGCGTTGCTTATGTTGTTAATTTTCATTTAATGCCACGGACGCCAGCAGGTTCAGTCCTCATTTATTATACATACTATCATTCGCATTTTCTCTAAGGGGTAGAATGCATACAAATACATGTGGGTTAATTTACAATAAAAAGAATTACACACTCAGGCTTATTTTTTTTTACTATGATCCCAAATGTCTCAAAAAGCATTACACTAAAGTGTCTGATACCTGTGGTCACAATGTAAACCCATCGTTTTTCTTGTATCCAACTTATCGCTGTTAAATGTGGGTATTTCTTCTACTGCCTGTCAGACTTTCCGGATGATGAATGTCCGGCCGCTGCTGAAGATGATGCGTAACGGTGCAGATTCAACCTCAGGCTTCCCGTTGTTGGAGGAGCTCTGCATCGCCACTACGTCATACTCCTACATGACGGACAAAGAGCTGTGGGACATTCTGTTTGGCTCCAGCAAGCTCAGGGTGCTGGACTTGCGAGGCTGCTCCCGAATCACACCAGCGGGTCTCAAAGCGTTGCCCTGTCAGGGTATGATTACATCCTCAAATTTGTCAGTTCTTTTCAGGAGTCATCAGGTCTTTTTAGGGTCTTAAATGACTTAAATTTAGCAAATAAGGCCTTAAAGGTCATGAAGAAGTCTTATATTTTAATTTGCTGAGCCTTAATTACTGCAAACATTAGATATAATGAATTTTTGAACTTTAAAGATACAAGAGTACCTAGTGTATGTCTTGTTACTTGAGACTAAATTTAGATTTCTTCATTATTTGTGAAATATTTTGTTCAATTTTTGGATTGTTTTTTTTTGTTGCATTTTTAATTCATTTTTTAAAATTAAATTTGTTCATTCATTATTCATATTTGTAAATTTTTTCAATAATTTTTCTCTTTTTTCTTTATTTTGTTTATTTCTTTTTTTGCTTATTTTGATATGAATCAGAATGAATAAGTGAAGTTAGTCATTTACAATAAAAAGAGGAGATTAACATTCCCAAACAAAGTCTTAAAAACTGGTTAAGTAGGTCTTGAGAGTATTTAAATGTTCACTATAGGCACATTGTTTATTGTAGAGCTGCACAATCGAATCAAGATTGTATTTGCAGTGTCAAACTTGTTTAATTATGTAATTATGTGCAATTGAAAAGCTCAGACTGGAATTAATGACCAAGGGTGATTCAGTTGTTAATTTTTATTTGTCTTGTTGATAATTTATTATTTTGTTAATCTTCATTTATTATGTTGATCATGCTGCTAATTTTTGTTAATTTGTTGCTCATTATTTTATTTTGTTAAATACACTGCCTGGTCCAAAAAAAGAATCACACACTTTATATTTTGGCACACGTTTATTGTGGCATCATTTTGATAAGCTTCTGCAGTGTCACAACATGTATTTCTGCCCAGAGTTGCATTAATTTTTCGCCAAGATATTGTATTGATTGACTATTAAACATAGCCCTGAGGTCTACTGTTTTTTGTTTTTAATGATTTGATTTTACCAAAGTTTTAAGCTATTGCCTGTCATAATCATTCAAAAAAATTTCTGACCACATTTCTTCCTTGAAGATGATGGTTTCCCATTATCCTTCCAATTTTTAATAATGTGTGGGACAGTTCTTAAACCAATTTTAGTCGTTTTGGCAATGTCCTTAGATGTTTTCTTTGCTTGATGCCAATAATTTAACCCTTCTGAAACAGATTAACTTCTTTTCCACAACCACAGGATGTGTTTTTTGACATGGTTGATTAAGAAATGAGAAGCTTCTCACTGTATTAGTTAGGGTTAAATAACTTGATTCCAGCTGAAACATAGTCCCCCATGCAGTGGAAGGGTCTTGCCTACAGTATTTGCATGGTTAAATTCAGGTGGTGACTTTGTTTTTTGGTCAAGCTGTGTATTTTGCATTTTTTTTGTACATTTTGTATGTCGTTTTGTTGATTTTAGACCAGTTTTGTTCATTTTGTCTGTTTTTCGTCTAATTGCACAATAGGAAAAAGCAAAACCTCTGGTGATAGTTTAGATTAATTGACCCTTAATCACAAAAAATACCATATATGTCAAAATAATTCATCTATATGTTGATAACAAAGCAATTAAAATTGCAGTCTCAGTACTGGCTACAGTAACCTTGTTTTGGCTCTAGATCTCTGTCTGTAATATCAGTCATCTGGATCATGAACCCATGCATAAAAATCAGTGGCTTTCCCCTCTCTATGATTTGCTAGATCTTGAGTGTCTGTTCTGGAGTCAGTATTTCAGCAGCAGCGTTGGATTGTCATCACCCAAGAAGGGACTTTCTTTAGTGACCCAGAAATGGAGTCGAACACTGCAACAGCTCGACATAGCAAACCATCTCTTCACTGAGGACGACTTGGAGGTTGCGATGAGTTACCTTATTCAGGCCGCAGAAGCTGATACACTCCGTTCCCTCAACCTCAGTGGGACCAGGATCACACCACCTCCTCTCAGGTAACTTTAAATTCCCATTAATGCGACTCATTTTCAAATGTGTCGGATTTAGAAGGATCTAGTTTCAGAAAACAAATATAATACTTAATATACAACCAGCAAAGAATAAGAATCATTGAGTTTTTGTTACCTTAGAGCAGTGCTTCTCAATTATTTTCTGTTATGCCCCCCCTAGAAAGAAAAAGACCTTTATCAGCTTCTCTGCTACGGTGTGGGTTATTTGGTAATCGCTGGTTTACTGAAGTAGCATCACAAAGCAGGATGATTGTTGGCAATATTCAGCATGTTTTTGCTCAAAAATCTTAGGCTGCTTATCAGCGTGATTGGTGTGTAATGTCTTTAAGTGATGCCATAATTTATTTGGCTTCATGCTGTCCACTGCTAACATTTTTAGACACAGTAAATACACCAGTCTTTCCTCGTCTCCCACCATCGTTACAGTGAAACCGAGCACTACCTACACTTCGTCATATTTCCTCATATTAGGTTTCGGGAGACTTTCGTTTGTCTCATTACCTCTGTCTCTCGCTCTCTCTCTGCCTTTCTTTTCATCACTGTTAAATATTTTTCCATGGTGTCCCTTGAGGGTTTGTTTACCACACTTCATAAGTCCTGCTCTGTGCTGTGTTTGTGCACATACTCGGTGCAAAAAACCCTACACCATAGAGCTAATACTTCCCGCGCACACTATTACAATGAGAGCGTCACTGCCACCTACTGTAGAGGATGTGCAATTACACTTTATTCTAGTACGGCAAAAAAAGCATGTTTCCCCAGGGTCACACGCTCCCCCCTGGCATTGCCCCACTATTTGAGAAGCACTGCCTTAGAGTAACAGTGTTTTCCACTTGTACTTGGAAGTTCCTAGTTGGAAATTTCACCTTGAACATTCCCTGAATTTGGAAATCCATCTTGTAAAGGAGGATCAACCCTTCCAGTAGCAACTTAACAATTCTGTATAGTTGTCCCTTTAATCACCTGAATGAATGCTGTTTATGTTGTATTTGTTTTACATTACAGCAGTCATACACATAGCATTGTTCAGTTTGCGTTGTATAGGTTATAGGTCACATTAAAGGTGGAAAAAGTTGTGAAATTATTTATCTTGGTGTCAATTTTTTACATCTCAAAACCTGGCATTTGAACAGGGGTGTATAGATTTTTATATCCGCTGTAGATGCTGTTCAGGCTCTAGGTTTTTCCCTAAATCAATAGAAGACTTGAGTGTGTGGTCGGAGAGTCTGCAGGTCCATTCACAACAAAATAAAAGCATAATTACCCACACTGACAAAGTTGGGCTGTGGGTAGGGCTGTCATTGCTGCCTGTCTACCCGTGCTCTAACGCAAAAGCAAATGGAGTCAGATTCACCACACTTGGCACACAGATTCACCTTTGTGACAAAAGGTCACATGGTAAAAAAAAAAAAAGCCATATTTGGTACGTGGACGACAAGGTGTGCATCTTGGCCAAGCGCCATTCTAGTTTAGCATAATTTTGGGCATTTTTTAGTATCATACTGTTTAAGTACAAAGTTAAAATCTAATTTAAATGTAAGTTTTTGTGCTCTCTACATTATCTTGCATAATTGTGGTTCAGGTAGTGCACAAATTCTCACCACCACCTCAACAGAAATCACTCACCTAAAACTGTATAAGTTATATCCAATTTCGATCTTATACCACTGTCATACTAACCCATTAGTGCAACCTTTACACTTTTAAATGATTAATAGACCTCATTTACATAAAATTGCAGCACTCATCATTGGCATGTCACTGACATTTCCATTAGTGATATTTAAGAGCAAACTAAATGTCAGTGAATTAACAGTGTAATGTGTAATGTAAATTACTACTGTTGATTATTAACAATTCTATGCACTAATACTAATTTTAATTGAAAGTGAATGGTCTGATTTTATGTAATAGAAGACTAATGACAATAAATTGTAAAGAAAAGTGTAAATCCTCTGGTGGCTACTTATAATAAAAATCATTGTGTACCACAGGATTAGGTGACAAATGATTATATTTTCTGTAACTGTCAAACTGCACTGGGTCAGTTTTGGGCTGCACTTATTTTGACAACATACGGATTAATTCAAGCCATCCAAACTAAATGCATGAAGCAAAATTTCATTAATTTGATCTAAGTTAAATTCTGTCTCGCAGGTTTAGCCTATGTGTTGTCTTTACAAAAGTATCACAAGAGGTAAGTGAGTATCTGTTCTGTATTTTTCAGGTCAATAATCAGCCAAGCCACTGCTCTTAACTACCTCAACCTTACATCGTGCCGTTACTTTCCAAGAGGAATGAAGAGGATTTACCGTGGCCAAGAGGATATTCAGCAGCTACTGGATAAAATTGAGTAGTTTGGATTTTTTTATCTGAGAATTAAGTGGACACATCTGTCTTTTAGGCTCTTTTTGGATCCATCATGGGCCTTTGTAAATGTTGTTCCATGCAGGGCATCTACAGGTCCTTACAAAGTCTTAATTCGATTTTACAAAATTAAGGCCTTAAAAGTTATTAAGTCTTAGATTTGAATTTGTCGTGTCTTAATTAACACATACATTCCATCTAATGTCCACATTTCTTTCATTTAAAGCTTCAACTGGCCATAATAACTTGACCGTGTCTGGTGATTACTGCCGCTGCCAAGAGGTTATGTTTTCACAAGTGACTTTTAGCAGGATTGTGTGAACACTACTGACCTCATTTCCATGAAGTTTGGAGGAAGTGTACAGCTTGGGTCAAGGAAGAACCCCTCAACTTTTGGAGGGGATATAGTTAAAAGGGTGAATCCAGGAGTTTTTTTTCAACATTTCTGGTAACTTCTTTGCGAATAATGTAAAGAAAAAAGATGATATCTCTAATTTGGTTTTGGAGTCAAGCAACGACCAGAATTGGGCAATTGAGATATTTTTTTTTTCATCTGTCATGCAGTAACAAATAGGACCAGACTTGAATCTGACACCAAAGCTGAAATAATGGGGAGTGAATGAACGGTTTTAGCATATCTGATTTTTTTTAATGTATAATAAATTGAATACAATGGATTTTGGTGCAGATTTGTCAGAAAAGTGTACTATGGACCCTGGCAGAGGTCTGCACTCTACTTGGTGCTATTCTGTTTTTTTTCTCTTATTTTTGCTTTCTTGATAATGTATTCATTTTTGATCACTTCCTAGTGAATTTGTGGATTATTTTTGTTTACGTCTCGATTAGTTTGTTCATTCTTTATAAAAATGTTGTGCATGTTGTTGATTTATTGTTTATCTTGTTAATTTCGGCATTCACAACTTTGAATTAAGATGAATAAAATAAGGTGAATTCTCACCTAATCACATTGTTATTTTTCTTATTTCTTCATTTAAAGAGTAAAATACATTTAAAAAAAAAAAGGTATGTGAATTCTAAAAAATGGCATTATAGATTAATTGTCCATAACTTAGTCTTAAAGTTGGTTAAAATTATACTAATAAAGTCTTAAGACCACTAGACTAACCCGATAATAGTAACACTGAGGTACAACAGAATGCAACAAATTTCAACATACTGTCAAGATGAATGAGTTGTGGGACAACCTGGTGCTGATGTACCAATTTCTCTTAAGAATCAGTTTTAAGAAAACAAAACTCAGTCAGAGCAGAGACTACATTGGCTTAAAAGCTCTAAATTTATATGAATAATTTCTACTGTAAACATCCAGGAATATTATACTGTGTATATATGTAATATAAGGGTGAAAATGTTGTCTGATACATTTTTACACTGAGTTACAAAAACAGATTTGTCAAAAACCTTTGAGGTGAAATATAAATGCTGGTGCAATATGTCCTTTTCCACTAGAGAGCGCTGTAGTACTGTAGTCTGTTTTTATGACTACACACACTCATGACAAAGCATTTATTAAGCGTTTAATTCCAAGTTTAGCTTGTTTAATTTTCCAAGTTCTTAGTGTATGTTTAATAACTCATGTGATGTGTAGACACACAATACCCCAATTTTACAATCTGTTGGAACAAAATTATGGATACAGACAAAAGATTGAATTTACCCACCACTGATTTATTGTGAAAGAACATATTTTGCAGAGAAACCAGTCATTTGATGTTCAAAATAACATGTTTCAAGTGCAGTGTAATTGTAAATGTCATTTAGTAACTGTAAGAAAAAAAAATTCACAGATGAAGTAATTTCAAATGAATAAAAATAAAACTGTCACAGCCATATATTGATCATATATTCCCAGTGTTTTCCCACAAATATATGAAGAGTGCACACATTTTTCTCAATGTCTTATTCAAAGACACTATTGCTCTAAGTTAGAAAAATTGTTTAATTTCTTGCATGGTTTTGAAATTCAGAAAAAAATAGTGCCACACTGTTTCTACAGTAATTCTTTCACAACAGGAAATATCTAAATATACAAGAATAATGTACAAATAGAAAATTGGAGATCATTTTTGTTTTTGTTTCTACTTGTGCAATGGAAGTAAGCTAAGGCCTGTGATGGGATCTGTGAC
>JAQQAE010002358.1:12523-22531 GCA_029823295.1 Pseudamia nigra
ACACCTCTCAATCAGCTGGAGATAGGTGAGGTTTTCTTGGGTGTTGGGGTCAAAAAAGCCCTTGGTGTCATCATCAGCATCAGACAGAATCTGGTTCATTTCTTCGTCAAAGTAGCCTCTTTGGTATGCCACCTGTACTGGTACTCGATGGCTGTGGACTGGGTCGATTATACCTCCTGTAGCAATTTGTGCTTCAAGCAGACGAATTCCATGATCTTTCACAATAAGGTCTTTTTTCAGTGCCTGGAACAAAGAAATGGTCTTTTCAGTGTAGGGGTCTCTGTATCCAGTAACTGCTCTTTCTGCTGAAAGCAGTTTGTTTTTCCACTCATTGCCAACAACGCCTTGTGCCGCGGCTTCTTCTACAGACAGTTTCTTGTTGTTTACTGGATCAATGACAAATCCTGTAGCAGCTTGGGCTTCCAACAATACCAGCGAGGTGCCAGGAGTCAATAGGCCTCTCTTTTTAGCCTCATAGATGCTCAGAGTGTCTTTGGTGGACTGTAGGTAAACCCCTGCAATGCTGTTGGTCCCCTCTAGGTACTTGCGGACTGATTCCATCTCACTCACTTCACTTGCTGTAAGTTTTCCAGCATTGAGTTCTTTGTAGATATCCTCAGTGATGATCTTTGATTCAAGCAGCTCAGATGCACTGACATCCTTCCGGATTCCGTGAAAGTTGTTAACTTGGCTTGTCTCTGTAACAGTGGTTGTTGTGATGGTTGTTTTTGTCGTTGTCTTCTGTTGAATGATTGTCAGGATGATCTCTAAGAACTGTTCGATGGTGACGGCTCCAGACTTGTACTGTTGCACAAGCTCTCTCCTCTTTTCCTCAGTGATGTACGTGGAGTACAGCAGTTCCCACAAAGACACTGTTTTTCCCTGATATTTCCCCAGAGCTTTGGTTGTTGTTGTAGATTTCAGAATGAGCTTTGTTGCCTCATCAACAAAGAAATAAAGCTCCCCCTTCTTTGCAATGACCAATAAGCTAAGGCCTGTGATGGGATCTATGACACACCTCTCAATCAGCTGGAGATAGGTGAGGTTTTCTTGGGTGTTGGGGTCAAAAAAGCCCTTGGTGTCATCATCAGGATCAGACAGAATCTGGTTCATTTTTTCATCAAAGTAGCCTCTTTGGTATGCCACCTGTACTGGTACTCGATGGCTGTGGACTGGGTCGATTATACCTCCTGTACCAATTTGTGCTTCAAGCAGACGAATTCCATGATCTTTCACAATTAGATCCTTGTTCATTGCCTGGAACAAAGAAATTGTGTTTCCAGTATAGGGGTCTTTATATCCCGTAACTGCTCGTTCTGCTGAAAGCAGTTTGTTTTTCCATTCTCTGCCAACAACGCCCTGAGCCACAGCTTCTTCAACTGAAAGTTTTTTGTTGTTTACTGGGTCGATGACAAAACCAGTTGCAGCTTGAGCCTCTAACAGAACCAGCGATGTACCAGGGGTAAGGAGACGTCTACTTTTGGCTTCATAGATGCTCATCACAGTCTTTGTGGTTTCAACTCTTACCCCTGCAATACAGTTTGTGGCACCGAGGTACTTTTGAATAGATTCCATTTTGTTAATCTTTTCTTCAGTTACTTCTCCTGTTATGATCTGTGTAAACAGCTCTTTTGAGATGATCTTTGATTCAAACAGCTCACTAGCAGAAACCTGCTTCCTCAGCCCTTTGAATTTTCTTTCTTTGGATGCCACTTCTGTGATGATGACAGTGAGTATTTCAATTATTTCCTCAATAGTCATGGTTCTTGTCTTGTACTGTTGAATGAGCTGCTTCCTTTTCTCTTCTGATATGTATTCAGAGAGCAGGACTTCCCATAATGTCACTTCTTTGTTTTTGAATTTTCCTGCATTTATTGTAACAGTTTTGTTTTTGAATGCAAGCTCTATTTGTTCATCAGTGTGAAAAGTTTGTGATTGCTTTTCATACAGAGGTACAAGTAGTAGTCCAGTCTTATTGTCTTTCTCACACTGCTTTATCAGCTCAAGGTAAGAGACTTTGTCTTTTGTATTCGGATCAAAGAACCCCCTAGCTTCATCACTGGGGTTCAAAATAATTTTGCTAACCTCATCATCCAGGTATCCCTTTTTAATAGCAACATGCAGTGGTACCCTGTGACTTTCAGTGGGATCGATGATCCCTCCAGTTGCTATCTGTGCCTCCAGGAGACGAATTCCATCACTTCGAGTAATCAGCTGTTCCTTCATGGCTTCAAACAAGGATATTGCTACATCTGTGTATGGATCTTTATAGCCTGTGACAGCTCGTTCGGCTGAGACAAGTTTCTCATGTACATCTGGTCCAGTCACTTTCTCTCTCAGTGCCTCATCAACAGTATAGATTTTGTTGTTGATAGGATCAATAATCCATCCTGTTGCAGCCTGTGCTTCAAGCAGTTCCAGGGCAATGCCAGGTGTCAACAAATCTTTCTCTTTTGCTTCATACATGCTCATTACTTCCTGTGATGGAAGAATCTTTACTCCAGCAATGCATCCAGTTCCCCTCAGGTATTCCTGCACAGATTTAGTTTGTGTTACCTCTTCAAAAGTTAGTTTTCCTTCCTTTATCTGATGAAATGTATCTTCATCGATGATCTCGGAATCCAGGAGTTGATGCACAGAGACGGGCTTTCTCAAGCCCATTGTTGTTTGGGAAGTGTCAATCTCCTCCAGTTTTTCAATGGTAGAAATTACTAATGTGACTATGGTCTGTATGTTAATTGCTCCTGCTCTGTACTTTTCAATTAACTCAGTCCGTTGGTCTTCAGTAAAATACCGTGAGTGAATTAAGTACCAGAGTGAAACTGATTTTCCTGAGTAACGGCCCTCTTTTACGCTCACAGCTGTCTTTTCAAACTCTTGCTTTATTTGTTCATCAGTGTACATTGTTGCCTCTGGTTTTTGGGCTTTTGGTGTGTCATTCAGGGGAAGAAGAAAAAGTCCAGTTTCTTCATCTTTTACACATCTTCCCAACATCTCCATGTAGGTCAGATTTTCTGCTGTCTTTGGATCAAAAAATCCCTTTGTGTCATCAGTTGGGTCTGAAAGGATTTGGTTTAGTTCAGCATCAAAATATCCTTTCTTGTATGCAACTTCGAGGGGTAGGTGAAGACACTTCAAAGGATCAATTATTCCACCCGTAGCAATCTGGGCCTCCAGTAAAGGGATGCCATGCTGTTTGACAATCAGATCCTTCTTCATTGCTTGGAAAAGTGAAATCTTTTGACCAGTGTAAGGATCTGTGTAACCTGTGACAGCTCTCTCTGCAGACAGAAGTTTTTCATACATCTGAGGGCTAACCATGTTTTCTTTGAAAGCCTGCTCTACAGTAGTTTTTTGGTTCTTCACAGGATCAACAATGAATCCTGTAGCTGCTTGTGCTTCAAGAAGAGAAAGCGCAGTGCCAGAGGTAAGGATGCCAACTCTCTGTGCCTCGTAAATGCTCAACTTCTGATTGGAGGGTTGTAGTATCACACCTGCTACACAGCTTTTTCCTTGTAGATAATCTCTTACACTGTCCATCTTCATCACATCATTACTGGTCATTGTTCCATTAACCAAACTGCTGTATGTTTTTTCATTAACAATTTGGAGGTCCAACAGATCTACCACAGAGACCTTTCCTCTTAGACCTTTGAAATTTAGCCTGTCTTGCTGTTTTATCTCTTTAGTCTCAATGATCTCTAAAATGATGACGATTAGCTGCTCAGTTGTGACTTTCCTTGATTTAAAGAGCTTGAAAAACTCTTGTCTTTTCTCCTCAGAGACATACTCCGAGTTAATAAGTTCCCACAGTGTTGTGTGCTTGCCCTTGAACCTGCCATACTTAACAGTAACTGTGGTTGATGTGAATGCTTCCTTGATGTTGTCATCTATGTTAATTCTTCTGCCTTTTCTTTTAAGTGGCAAGAGGCACAGACCTGTAATGGGATCTGTGACACATCTAGCCAAAAGCTGTAGGTATGTCAGGTTCTCCTGGGTGTTGGGATCAAAGAATCCCTTGGTGTCATCTGTTGGATCACTTAGGATCTGATTCATTTCCTCATTGAAGTAGCCCCTTTTATAGGCCACATGAACAGGAATACGATGGCTGTGCACAGGATCAATAATCCCTCCAGTAGCAATTTGCGCTTCTAGAAGCCGAATTCCGTGATCTTTAACAATGAGCTCTTTTTGCATGGCTTGGAACAAAGAGATTTTGTTGCCATCATATGGATTTATGTAGCCAGTAACTGCTTTCTCTGCTGAGCGCAGCTTTTGACAAACATCAGGCCCCACGATCTTTGCTTTCACAGCATCATCTACTGAAAACTTTTGGTTTCTAATTGGATCGATAATGAAACCTGTAGCCGCCTGTGCCTCCAGTAGAATCAGGGCTGTTCCTGGCATCAGCTTTCCTCTCTGTCTGGCCTGGTAGATGGTCATGACTTCAGAATCAGGGAGCAAAATTCCAGCAATGCAGTCTTTTCCCTGGAGGTACACGTTTACATTTTCATCTTCTATTATGTCCTTCACTGACTTTTTGCCCTTTTTCAAGTCATCTAAGACCTCAGCAGTGATGATATCTGATTCTACTAGTTCTTTGCCAGTGACAGTTTCTCTGATGCCTTCAAAAACTACCTCTGTAGTTTTCACAGACTTCTCAATGATTTCCAGAATCATTGTAACAATTGTCTTGATGTTGAGCTTCCCCTCCCGGTACTTTTGGATGATGTCTCGCCTCTGGTGTTCATTCAGGTATTCGGACATCAGCAGTTCCCACAGAGAAACTGTCATTCCCATGTATTTTCCATGTGTGACTTCCACCTTTTCTGCTTTGAAGGCCAATTTAGTGTGATAGTCAATGAAGTTGAAATTTATTCCACCTGACTTTTCATGGAGAGGAAGAAGGCACAGTCCAGTGACCGGATCAATGACACACCTTTCCATCAGTTGAAGATAAGTTAAATTATCTTCTGTGTTTGGGTCAAAAAAACCTTTTGTGTCATCCCCTGAGTCTTCTAGAATGGCATTCATTTCTTCATTGAAATAACCTCTCATGAAGGCTACTTCTGTTGGAAGTCTATGACTGTTAACTGGGTCAATGATTCCGCCTGTAGCAATTTGTGCCTCCAGAAGCCGGATACCATGCTCCTTTACAATGAGATCTTTGGACAGGGCTTGAAAGAGGGATATAGTTTCACCTGTGTATGGATCTTTGTATCCAGTAACTGCTCGCTCAGCAGACCGCAGCTTTGCATGAAATTCTGGGCCAAAAAGTTTGTGTTTGACGGCTTCATCTACAGTGAACTTTTTGTTTTCAACAGGATCAACCATGAATCCAGTTGCTGCTTGTGCCTCCAGTAAAACTAGAGCTGTTCCAGGCATGAGTATACCTTGCTTCATGGCTTGATAAATGCTTATTCTCTGGTTGGAAGAGATTTTAGCAATGCCAGCAATACTGCCTTTTCCCTCTAGGTATTCTTTCACTGTCTCCATCAGCATCACATCCTGTGTTGTAGTCCTCCCTTTCTGTAAGTCATCAAATGTTTCCTTATCAATGATCTTAGACTCAAGAAGTTCAGTGCAGGAGATTCCTCTTCGCAGGCCTCTGAAAGAGATGTGGACAGGAAGGAGCAGGAGGCCAGTTTCAGGCTCCACAATGCACTTCTCTAGAAGGTTTTGATAGTTGACAGTTTCTTGGGAGTTTGGGTTGTAAAACACTTTGAGCTCTTCCATCTGATTGTTCAGCAGCCCTTTTTCATAGTAGCCCTTTTGAACTGCTGATTCGATGCAGATATGTTTCTTCTCGACTGGATCAAACAGGCCTTTTGTTGCAACCTGTGCTTCCAGTAGCTGCAGCCCGTATTCTTTCGTGATCAGGTCTTTTTTCATTGCTTGGAACACAGATATTATTTGGTTGGTGTAGGGGTCTACATACCCACTGAATGCTTTCTCTGCTGCCAGAAGTTTCTCTTTCATTTCTGGTCCCACTATTCCTTCTTTAACAGCATCTGCAACACGGAGTGTTTTGTTGTTTACAGGGTCAACAATACCCACTGTGGCAGCTTGTGCTTCCAACAGGGCCAAAGCTGTTGCTGGCTTGAGCAGACGTTTTTTCATGGCTTGATATACTGATATCTTCTCTTTTGACTTCTCCAGAAATATACCAGCCACAGGTCCATCTACTTCTGTGTAGCCATTTACCTTCACCTCAGGATCTTGACTGATGGACTCCATCTTGCTCTAAAAGTGATGTTAATAAAGAAACAGTAATTTGAATTAGTTTAAATTTTAAGTTTGAATGTATTTTAGAGAAGTTTATGTCAATGAATAATCCGTGGTTGCATAAAATCTTAAAACATGAAGTTCAACAGTCCACCCTTTCACCATCTGCATGAATCCAACAATAAATTCAACCTTGACGGATATTCTAATAACTTTTTACTGCTTTTGAGAGGTGATTATCATACTATAGGCCTTTGTAATTTTAGAAGAATGTGTTGTGAACTTTGTTGTGGGTGATGAGGAGTTGGATTCAATTTTTATAGTTAGATTGTGACCAAGTTCCATTTTTTCTGCTTAAAAATGATGCAGTTTTTTTCTTATCCTTAAAATTTTTATATTGTGGTGCAATTGATTTAACACAAATTCTGTGGTGAGTTGTCTAACCCGTGGTCTATGGATCCTTGTTCCATCTACACTCAAAGTTGAAAGTTTGGACACCCCTTCTCTTTCAGTGTTTTCTTTATTTTTATTATTTTCAAAATTGTGCATTAATACTGAGGACATCCAACTGTCAAAGAACACATATGGAATTATGTAGTTAACAAATAAGTGATAAACAACGCAGAACATGTTTTATATTTTAGATTGTCCAAAGTAGCCACATTTAGCTTTGACGATAGCTTTGCACACTCATGGCATTCTCTTGTCAAATTTATGAGGTGGTCACCTGGAATGGTTTTCAAATCACAGGTGTGCCTTGTATTAATGTGTGTCAATTCTAGCCTTCTCAATCTGTTTTGGAGTGGTTGGGTTTATTTCAAGAATGCGAAAAACAACAATCAAAAGAAAACAAGCAGATGGACATTCTACCACAGACCCAAAAAAACATAAACAAAAACCAACATAAAAAATACAAAGTTCACAATTCATCTGCAAAAAGGACATGACCCACCCCCCAACCACACACACACGAATATAACTTAAATATTGTTTAATTAAATACCTTCTTACTTAATATTATTAATCCCCATTTAATATTGTAAACTCTAGTACAAATGTAAAGTAAATACAATGTAATATAATAAGTAAATATTGCTGTCAGTTGTCTTATGCATAGGAATGGTGGGAATAGAGTCAATAGCCCTATTAGTGGTATTACAACAACTGTACAAATCCATAGTATGGCAAGAAACACTCCATTAAGTAAAGAAAAAAATTACTTCAACAAATGAAGGTCAGTCAAGCCAAAAAAATCTGAAGGACTTTGAATGTGTCTACAAGTACAGTCAGTAAAATCATCATATGCAATGATGAAGCAGGCTCTGATGAGGACCATCCCGGGAAACGAAGGCCGAGGGCTGCTTCTGCTGCACAAAACAAGTTCACTAGAATTTACCAACCTCAGAAACCGGCAATTTACAGCTTCTCAGATAGCATTAGATGGACACATTCAAAGTTATTAAGAGTTGTCAGATTGACTGACCTTCAGTTTTTAATGTAATGATGTATGGTCTTTTCTCTTTACTTAACTGTTTCTTGCCCTAATATTGATCTGTACAGTAGTTGTAGTAGCACTAATCGGACTACTGCACAAAGGCACAACTATGAATTGAAAACCATTCTGGGTGACTACCTCATGAATCTGATGAGAGAATGCTATAATTGTGCAAAGCTGTCATCAAAACTAAATGTGGAAACTTTGGACAAATAGAAAACATGTTCTGGGTTGTAAAACACTTTTTGTTTACTACATAATTCCATAGAAAGTGTGTCCATTTTTTTGACTGGAATTGTACATACTTTAAATGCAAGAGTTCAAGTAGTTCCACACCAAGCAGAGACTAATAGCTTGAATGTATTCGAAGAAATACACCAGGTATACGAAATGAAAGAAGCTGCTGCACAGTCTAATTTCTTTGGAAATTAGAACAACGATAGAACTAACTTGAAAGTATAATAGGCTCCTGTGACTTTTTTTTCTGTTGACAGATGTCACACTAAAGTCACCCTTCTTTTGTCCTATTGGCATCAACTGAGTATTACATCCTAATGAATGAGTCTTTGCAGGCATATTGCATACGGCCCATTTGTGCAACAGATGACCAACCAAAGTGTGAGGTTTTACTTGTCATATTGTAAATAGTTCACTGCTAAGGTGCTTGGATTAAGTCTGGCCTTTCCCCTGTTTACTGTAGTCAGTTGTGCTGACATCCTGACTCTCAGGAGTATTACTTAACATGAACTTACTGCCTGTACTTTGATGAACTGTGCATGCCTGGCTCAGTGTCCACTGTGTTTGCTTTAAGCGCCCGAAGGCTATAAACTGTGTTCGTCAGTCTTGGCTCTGTTCTAATTTATTTGCTCCTGATTTTATTTGAGCATCAATGACAGATGGTTTCTGCATGCCTCCAAATTCCACTGCGTCTTGCTCACAATGCAGTCATTTATTTGTACCATTTCTGGCATTCTATTTGCAACCTGTGCATTCACTTGCAACGTGGGAATACCTCCAAGAAGATGTGTTGCATAGTGTGTGATGAGTTTGTCCAGTAGTCATATCATGTTGCTTGGCTCATTCAAGGAATTTCTGGATTAGTTCGGGTAGTTCAGATTGTACAGTCATATGGTTGGCGATATAATCACAATAATACAATCACTATGAAGTACAGTATTGTAGTTGTAACTTGCCTTCACATAAAGTAGTAAAGGTAAGTCACAAGTTAAAACAGCTCCTACGTGCTTTCTTAACTCGCAGAATAACTTTATTGGTAACATTTCAGTAAGATGAAAAGATATTCTTCAATTTAAGACAGGACTCTACCTGGATTTTGGTGTCTTTTTTTTTCTACACCTACTGTATACACCTGTCTAAAGAAACAGAGGAGCAAAGTTTTTTTTTTCTTTTTATACAGTGCCTTGCAAAAGTATTCATCCCCCTGGATGTTTTCACCTTTTATTGTGGTATAAATTGAATCACTGTCAATATAATTAGGCTTTTGTAACAAGAACTTTCAACAAAAAAAACTTTTAATGTCAAAGTGAAAACAGATTTCCACAAAATAATGTCAGTTAATTCAAAATATATAATGAAAAATAAGTTTGTGCATAAGTATGCATCCCCTTAACATGACTCACCTAAATTGACAGAGGTCAATTAACCCTGAGTTCAATGAAAGCCATCATTAAGAAATGGGACGAAAATGGTACATTCATAAATCTGCCTAGAGCAGGACGTCCTCACAAAGTGAGAGACCAGGCAAGGAGACACATGAAGAAGCACATACCTATGATGACTCTGAACAAGTTGGACGTTTCAGCTGCTAAGATGGAAGAATTAGTGCAAACAGCAAATGTTTGTCAAGTTCTACATCAGTCAAAGGTTTATAGTAGAATGGAAAAAGAGGGAAAAAAGCTCTTATTTTATCCCATCTAGAGTTCACCAGAAGTCGTGGAGACTCTAAAGCACAGGTGTCAACCTCGTGCCACGGAGGGCCGAGACCCTGCGGGTTTTTTCTCCAACCAGTCACTAAAGCAGGTGATTTCACTGATAAGCTCCTCCCCTCAATTTGAAGGAGTGATGATCAGTGAAATCATCTGCTTTAGTGACTGGTTGGAGAGAAAACCTGCAGGGTCTCGGCCCTTTGTGGCACGAGTTTGACACCTGTGCTCTAAAGTCACCTATGAAAAGGCTTATGGGTCTAGTGACACCAAAACTGAGCATTTTGTCCATCAGACTAGACACTATGTTTGAACACTGCACATCATCATAAACAGACCATCTCC
>JAQQAE010002359.1:0-22530 GCA_029823295.1 Pseudamia nigra
ACTTGTTGCCAGCTGAAACATCATCACCCATGCAGAAATTATCCAATGGGAGGCTCGTACCTATTTGCTTAGTTAAAACCAGGTGGTGATGTTTTTTTTTTTGGCCAGGCAGTGTATTTACACACATGCTCTTAAAACGTTGCATTAAACAATAGATTCTAAATACTTCTACCACATCAGATTAAAACTGTCAGACTTTGACATTTAACCTCATGCATTAAAATCATTGAGTTCATTTCAACCCAGTGGGGGAGTGCAGTGTTTGAAATGTATTCAGGGTCACATAAACCGTAGAGTGTTGTTTTGAAATGACTTCAGACACATCCCTGGGCTCCTTTCTTCCTCCGTCTCTCTGTGGAAATGATGGCAGCATGCCATACAGAAGGCTGTGTACAATGGCCCAGGTCCCATTAAATCTGTGAAAGTTCCTTCCTGAGGCAAACATTGCCAGAAATAGTAATCTTGGCTTGAGCTTGAATCTTACAGAGGGGAGCAATAATTCTCAGTATAATAATGGAAATCATTTAATTCTGTCCTGTCTCGGCTCCAGCAGAGCTACAGTTGGAGGCACTCATTCAGTTTTTCCTCCAGCTAATAAGACTTACTTGAAAAACACATAACAAATAATCAGATGACAACAATAGGCTACGTTCAAAACATCAGGTAGCAGCAGGACGGCTTTGTTTTCATCCACTGTGTTGATGTGGCTTATTTATGCTTTGACATTTAATTTTCATGTTTGTTTAAGCAGTGATTAGTTTATGGGGAGCTCAGTTAGAGACATAGTGCTGCCTCCTTTCAGGTGATAAATCAACTCTTCAGCTGGAGTGGTTGTAAAACAAAAGCAACAAAATTTGACCAGGGGAAGGAAAAAATAGTTTTTCCCAAACTTAGGGCTATGGCTGCTTCTTTACATCAAGTCAGCGTTTGTCAGTGTAGAGAATGCAGAAACAGTACTCAAGTGAAGTACTGTTACTTTATAATAATAATGACTCGAGTGTACAATTCCAATTCCAAAAAAGTTGGGTTGTGAATAAAATATGAATAAAATGAAAAATAAATCTGCAGATCTCATAAACCCATATTTTATTCCCAACAGAACATAAACAACACATCAAATGTTTCCATTTAATGGAAAATATTAGCTCCTTTTGAAGCAGCAACACATCTCAATAAGTTTGAAAAGGGGCAACTAAAGTCTGGAAAAGTAATTGGCACGAACCAAAACAACTGGAGGAGCATTTGTCAACTAATTAGATTAACTGGTAACAGGCCAGTAACATGACTGGGTATAAAAGGAGCAATTTAGAGAGACTGAACCTCTCAGATGTAAAAATGGGTAGAGGTTCATCAATCTACAACAAACTGCATTTAAACATTGTGGTAGAATTTCAGAAAAATGTTCACCTTAAAATTGAGTACACTGAAGATCTCAACATGTATAATTTGTGTATAATATCATCAAAAGATTCAGAGAATCGGGAGGAATCTCTGTGCATGCAGAAATGACAACAGAACAGTTTTTAAATTTTGCCTCAGACCATTTTAAACGAGCCTCGGTCCACAGAAGATCGCAGCTTTTCTGTATTGTATTTACGTATGTCTTCTTTTTGACATGAGACAGCTTTAATTTGCATTTGTGGATTGCACAGCAAACTGTGTTCACAAGTTATGATTTCTAGAAATGTTCCTGACCCCGTGCATTGATTTCCAGTAGCGAATCATGCCTGTTTTTAATATATTGCCGCCTCAGGGCCTGAAGATGACAAGCATCCGTTTTTGATGGTAAAATGTCTCAACTTCAATGTCTGATATGTTTTTGTATCTTCTATTGGGAATAGAATATGGCTATATGAGATTTGCAAATGGTTGCATTCTGTTTTTATTTTCATCTTATTTTCTCTCTCTCTCTATCTACCTATCTATCTATCTATCTATCTATCTATTTATCTATCTATCTATTTATGGCAACAGATAGATAGATAGATAGATAGATAGATAGATAGCTATTTTGAATATCTACAGAATCTAATCAATCATAATAACAGTAAAAGTGTGACTAATAATCTATTTAATGTCAAAATACTTTTATTTCCAAGTTTACTTAGTCGAGCATTGACGTTAGCTGTGAATTTTCTGATTTTTAATACAAATTAGAGTCTCATGAATCGCTGGCACTGAGAGAAATCCCACCTGCAGTCATTTATACAGCTCCACAGAGGAAAGAAGTAGAAAAGTGAAATAAAGGTGAATAATAGTATCCAGCAGAGCTCTGGCACAAAATGTAGTATTTCAGCTTTTATGGGTGATGTGTGGATAAATAAAATCAAACATGTGCCTTTTAAGAATATTTTTCACTAGCTGAACTCCTTAAATCTAGTTTATTCTACCATTCATTTAAAATATGTTTGGTGCTCCAGTTTTTAGTTGTTAAAATAATAAAATCTGCAAATATGGAAATAAATAACTTCAACACTGCTTGGTAAAACGGTATTTGTACATGATGTAAATTGCTTTTCCAGTCAACAGTTAGAAACCACATCAGTGCATCTTCAGCAAAGACTTACTGTTTTGAGAATTGTTAAATTGCCCTTGGGTTCATGTAGCTAAAATCTACGCTGAATTGAACTGATTCAAATTGAATCAAATCGAATCAAATCAAAAGGGTGACACGGTGGTGCAGTGCAACAAGATGATAAGCTCTTTGGAGTCTTGGAATTTGTCATAACCAATAACTGTCAGTTTAAAATGTATACAAATTACAATGAAATCAGGTTGCATTTGAAATGCCTTCCTACTTGCTACAGTATCTGCTGTGTGCTGGACACCTGTCTGCCCAGCACACAAGTGTCCAGCATGTGTGCCACATGCTATTTAATGCAGTATACTGCACAGTCACTTGATGTTGAAGTGACTGTGGAAATAGTTTCCTGTCAGCTGATGGCAGATGTTTATGGAAGTTTAAACTATTATAAATAAGGGAAACTCTGTCAAATGGTTTTATATAAATTAAATTGTTCGTATTAGGTGCTGGTGTTGGTCTCACTTTAACCCACACTGTTTATTATCTTGTTTGAACAAGTCATGACTGCCAGAACATGCCATTTTGTGGTAAACAATCATCTGAACGAAAATCTATTGCACTATAACACTTCTATGTATCAAATGTGTAGTCACACGTCTCTAGAACAGTGCACAGCTCATTTCAGCTACATGTTCTTATATTAGTTATTTCTCCATATTTGTTGTGTTTAAATAAATTCTGGTCCAAACTCAGCAGGTTGCAGTAATGTATTAATTACACAGAGTACACCCCAAAATTAGATAACGAAGTGACTGATCATGATGCACAGTGAAATGCAGAATGCTGAGCAGACAGATTAATGGCATACTACAAACTTTTTTTTCTGGATCAGGATACATCCAGGCATTTTTGACATAAGGCAGAACTTTCAGATTTTTCACCTACCTGCTATTTTCATCCAGAATCAATATGCCAGTAGCAAATAGAAGACCATTTCGAACAGTGTGCATGGCAGTTACAAAGAAGTTCTTGGAAATGAAAAAAAAAAAAAAAAGAAAATCAAATGAGGCACATTTTTTTCAATGCTCTGGCAGGAAACACACAGTATAAGTAGCACAGATATACAACATGGGAACTTTAAAGAGTAAAATGCATAATATGAAATAAGTGGATTTACAGGAAAAAATTCAATTAATTCAAAATGATCAGTTCATGATGTATTTTTGATCTCATCGTTGCTCACCTTTTGCTTATGTTCTACTCATTCTCAACCCTACAAACATTCTCAGGTGAAACGTAAATAACACACATCAGAATAAAACGCCCATAGTGTTGTGTTTTTGCTTCTTCCCTGCTCTGAGAAGCTCATCAGCACCTGAAATAACTGCAGGCGTGCTGTGCGAGCTACATCCCCTTCCCTGGATTGTTTTGACTGCGTGATGGAGGGCAAACGGTCTATCTCATTTCTAATTTTAACCCGGAAAAGTGTCACTCGAAAACAGCACGATGATAGGAGGCAGCCGGGGTCATCGTCTTTTCCGCCGCGTGAACGCGCCGCTAAATGAAGGCGCGCACTTCATAGGCTATTGTTTCACCGTGGGCAACAAAGAAACACGGCACCGCGGCGCACGGACACGCACACACTGAGGGCGGGCGCGGCCAGGCACACGGGAACGCGCATGCTCACAGGGAGGTGGAGGTCGACTAAAATAATGATCGTACAGCTGATTTGCCTACAAGTGAGACTTTAATGTCAACATTAAAAATGACTGTTGTAAATGTTTTTTCTTGTCATTTAAAGTCGGCCTGCAACGAGACGCAGTTTCAGATTTATTTTCAAGATCAAGTTAATTTTTTTTCAGTTTTTTTCCCAGTTTTTGGCCATTTCCGTTATCATTTTTGGGGGAGTTTTGGTTCATTTTTAAGATTGTGTTGTTCGTTTGAAAAAAAAAAATTCATTTTGTTGCATGTTTAGTATTCATTTTTTGTTCTTTTTTTATCTTAGTTCTTTGATTATTTTTTTCCCTTGGTTATTTTTTATTTAATTATATTTTCTTGATTTTTATTGTATTTCTAAGTCTTTAGAATTATTTTTACTCAATTTTTTGTAAGTTTGGTTCATTTTGATGGTTAATTTTCCATTTCTGTTCATTTTTTTCTTAGTTTGTTCATTTTTTGTTAATTTTCCCTTGTATCGTGTGGATTATTTGGTTAATTTGTGTGGATTGCTTTGTTCCGTTCAGGGAATATTTCATTCATTTTTTTTCAATGTGGTTAATTCATTAATTAATTTTCATTTTGTTTTCAATGTTTTTTTAATGATATTGTAAATTTGTGTTCATTTTCGTTCACGATCTTGTTATATTGTTCATATTCTAGATCATTTTCTTTATTTTTTCAGTTTACAGTTTCCTTTTTGTTAATTTTGTTGATCATTTTGTCCATTTTATGCATTAGTTGCCAATTTGTTCATTCCTTGTTCATTTTTGCTCAAAATTGTATTTTTTTTCTTGTTTATTCAGTAAACTTAACTCATTATTTTGTTCGTTTTCTCATTTTGTGGATTTTTTGTTTATTTCTTTGATTTATATTATATTTTCCGCTTTTGTTCCTTTTGTCATTTTTCTTTTGTTTATTTTTGTTCCATTTCTTCATTTTATTGATTATTTAGGATTTTTGGTCTCTATTTTTGTTAATATTGGCGACCAATTTGATCACTTTAACCCTTTCATGCACAAATCATGATAACCTACTTCAGGATTTTTTTCCCAAGTATTATTATTACTCTTTGGGCATGGAAAAAAATAATTACCTTCATTTTCCCAATTTTTCCAATTTAATGGACACATGATTAATCACAATTTCCTCAAATCACAAAGTCAATACTTGGATATTTTAACAGTTATATTTCTCTAGTTGTTGTTTGACGTTCCAATATTTTTTACCTGCAAAGGTCTCCTAGAATAGAAGGAATGGACAGATATTCCTCCCCTGAATGCACTTCTGTCGGCCATCTTGTTTTAGAGAATTTTTATTTTTTTTTGCACTTACAAAAGCTGACGAGTGGGTGGCGGTGTATGGCATGTAGTCCACTGACTGATCGCAACTGTGACATTAAGACTCATTCACATAGGAGAAAACAACTTTTGAATAGCTGTCCACTGTAGTGACTACTGTCCCTGCAAGGGTTAAGTTCGTTTATGTTCATATCATCCACGTTTTTAAATCTATGCTTTTTTAAAACTTGAACTTTTTGTTCAGTTTTGTTTATTTTCTGAATTAGACATTTTGTTATTTTAGTTCATTTAGTTGATTCTGCGCTTACTTTGCAACATGGACTCAAAATGAACAAGATAAATTAGATAGTCTCATATATTTTACACTGAAAAACGAAAAAGTATTAAGCATATTCCTTTTTATTTCTTTTTTGTTAATTTTTACTCATTTTTAACTTATTTCTGCTACTTTTTGTTTCACTTTATGACGATTTTGTTGATTTTTTCCCCTTCATACATTAAAACAGCAAATGCACAGATCGTTGCAGAAAATCAAGCGTTACATTTTCATAATTTCCAGAAAGATATGACCCCCGGTGTTCTTGAACGTAACAATTTCTCTCCTTTTAATTCCTGCTGCTGAACTCCTGCTGGCGGGGGTCACCCTGGGCTGGTTGCGGGGCCTTGCGGATGAAGTATCGCCTCTGAAGTTAATTGTGTTTTGGTTTTCGAGGGGAATAGATTTCCTCTGTTTATTATGAGCATGGGGACGGATTTGCGTCACCGTGCAACTTGCAGGTCGAGATAAAGTTGCACAAATATTGAAAAAAGGAAGTTCTAACAGTCATTATAAAGTTTCCCCCCCTCTGCTCCGGAAGAAATAAGGATTTCTGCTGTATCCTAAAATACTAAAGCACGAGCTATTTTGGGACAAATCTAGCAGGCGTATCCGCTCATTTAACACGAATCACAGCCCATCAAAAACAGGATGACGGAGCTCATAGACGCACTGATTGCACATGTTTCTGCGCACTTAATGCTCTAATGATACATAGACTCAGTACGAGTGACACCTGGATATATTCCATTGAAGCTTACATTCATGGTTTCCTTAGGCCTGTTGTTGTTTACATACATTTCAGAATTATTCACTTTTTGTCCCTGTTTGCTCATTGTGTTGACTGTTCCCATTTTCTTCGCATTTACGTCATATTTGGTTTACTTTCTTGAAACTTTTCTTCAGTATCTTTTTCCTTGATTATTCTGTTTATTTTAGTTGACTATTCTATCACTTTTTGGTCCTTCTGTTGATTAGCCTGCACCTTGTTAATTTACATGTACAAACGATTCTAAAAATTCTGCTGCTAATGTCCGCCTGTTATTGTTTATATAACTCTCAGAGAGAGGATTACTGTTAACACAACTTGTTTGAAATAAATACATTTTTTTCTTTTTGTTTTTGATTATTTTGTTCATTTTTGTTAATATTTGCCAATTTTGTTCATTATTCTCTTCAGTTTTCTTATTTCCTTCAGTGTTTAGTTTATTTTCTTAAAGGTTTCGTCGTTTTTCTTCATTTCCATGATTTTTCTGTCAGGTTTTGCTCCTTTTCGTGATTATTCCTTTAATATGTACTTGCACCCCTAATAAAAGCGTTTAAATGTATATGGTGTGATGTGCTTTATTACCTTTTTTAAACTTTAGATGGCATTGTAATTCGTGATGTAAAAATGCAGTGTTTGTACATTTTGTGGATTGTTTGGCTCACTTCTGATCATTTTGAGTACACTGTGATTCACAACAATAAATCAAAATAATCTAAATCAATTCAGTCGTCTTTCTTATACTATGTTTATACCATTTTGTACTATGTACCCCTCTTACAATATAATGTTAGGTTTTACATTTAGAGTAAAATAGATAAAATAAATAGATATGTACATTCATTGTCATCATGCTCATTTTGTTGCTTATTTTATACATTTGCTGTGTTTAACTCATTCCCAAATGTTTATTTTTTTGCGAGCGATTTTTCCATTTCTTCCACAAAAATATCTGTTGCAGAAAGCTAGATAGTTTCCTTAAAAGAGGCGTGCTTTATTTGGCGTAACACTACTGTTATCAAGGAATATATTGCTGATTGTTATGTCATGTCAAACATACAGTGTAGCGGAAAAAAACTTTAAAAACACACGATCACTTTGAAATACAAAAGCAAATTGCGTCTGCGTTGTACGTTTTACCAATATGTGACCATTTAGGATAATAATTAAGGGTCAACATAGTATGTTGGTTTTACGCAGGAACTCGTCATACCATTCAACGGTTAGTGTGTTTTTTGTTCCATTTCTACAAATGGGAACACATTAAAACCGCCTTTGTCTGGATATTTAATCTGTATACTTTTGCAGTTGTATAACTGAATAAACTGATATTGCGATGCTATTAACTGTGCAGAAAGTAGCACGCATTCCATGTTGGCTTTGGTGGAGGATAAAACCTCCATGTGAACTTGAGAAGGCCTGGGCCCAGTTTGCGGCGATCAGGCTCAGGGAGGGCACTTCGCTTTAAGTGATCAATCTATCAACCGAGGATCAAAATTGCTCCAAAGTGTCCCGGTCATATATGCGTGTGGGTTAGTTACACATCTTCATTATTGAAGGCGTGATGTGAGCAAACACCAAACAGCCATTGGCTCAGAAATCAACCAATCAGCGTCAGAGTATCAGAGTGGAACTGCTGGGTTTGGATTTCAGAGTTGGGAGAGCGATTTTGGCACTTCCACAAAGAGGACGCTCATCTCCCCCTTAAGCTCTCTCCTTGTTTTTTCTATGCCTCTCCGTTTATATGCTTTTCTGAGAAACAATAAGGCACAGTGGTAGCGGCTGCGGGATGTACACGGCCGGACTCAACCCGTTTTACGCATCAAACTTCAGCCTGTGGTCTGCGTACTGCGCGGGGGGCTTCGCGGTGGATACGATGAAGAAGCCTTCCTTTTGCATCGCAGATATTTTACAGGCCGGTGATGCGGAGAACATACCGGGATCGTCTGCTCTCATGGTGCATATGGGACACCACCACCACCACCAGCAGCAGCAGCACCGCGCTCAGGGCCGCTCCGGGGCCGGCACGCCGCCGCTGCGCCCGGCTCCTGTTGCGCCGGAGCCCACGGTGTTTGGAGCGAGGGTGAGCCCCGCGTCTCCGTACCACAGACACGGACTACAGCTCACCTCAGTGTCGAGAACTGCATTTAACTCCCAGCAAGGCCCTCCGCCCTCAAGCAAAGACCTTAAATTCGGAATTGATCGGATATTGTCGACGGACTTTGATCCAAAAAGTAAAGAGAAGTCGTCGCTAAGAGGTGAGTGTGTTTTACGGGGTTCCTATCAGAGAAGGGGTGGTAGTGAATGATGTGTTTCAAGTAGAGCTGTAACTTTAACATTATTTCCATTTTGAATAATATATACACTACAGATTAGGAAAAGCGTCTCTTAAAGTTCTATTTGGTCCACAACTCAGTTCACTGTCATATAGTGGAGGAAAGAAACCACACAACACTCACATCAGGAACCTGCAGTGTGAGAATTCGGACTTTTTTAATTTTAGTTTGTCACAGGAGGAAAGAAAGCAGGGAAGAATCGCCTTTAAAAAGGCGTTTATCGGTGAATTTAAGCTTTTTTTTAAATTTAATTTATGACTGAGCAGGGCAGAAAGAAGAAAATATTCACATTCAGGAACCAATAATGAGACATTTTAAGCTTTTTGAATTCTAACTTTTTGATTTAGACTGAGATAGCGGAAGATGGAAACCAGGAAATAATTTAATTAAAAAGGCTGCAATCTAAGAATTTAGACTTTTGTCGCATTAAAGGACCTGGGATGAGAGAACTGAAGAAGCTGCATCTGTAATTATTCAGTTTATTGTTACATAGAGGAGCGAAGAAGCTGGAAAGTGTTTGAATATATAAAGCTGTAGCTGAGAATTTGGACTTTTTAAAACCAGTTCAGGAAAGCATCAAGAAAACATTTTGAAAGAACATGCAATAAGGGAATATGTTCACTGTAACTAAGTTCACTGTCACAGAAAAGGGGAAAAAACAAGAATTATTGAGATTTAACAACCCGTAATCAAAGAATTTGTCACATTAAAGACCCTGAGAGAATGGGAATTCAGCTCCGTGTCATACAGGAGGAAAAAAACAATACCAATACTTATATTAAAGGGACAGTAATCATATATTTTTTGCTTTTTTAGTTAGTTCAGTCTTATGTAACAGGAAGCAAATCAGAAAATATCACATTTAAGTGGCTGTAATAAGATAATTTGGTTTTTAACTTAACTTCCTAAGACCCGAGCTGTTATTTGATATGGATTTTTTTTTATTTCTCTTTGCTATTTGGGGTTATTGGAACCTGATAAGTATAAATCTAGTGTCATCTTTTGACATGAGAAAAATTATGTCAACGTTAAAGTCAGCTTTGTGTAAGAGTGCAAAACTCTTTTTTCCCACCCTGAACATAGCAGTTTTTTTCCTGACTGCTTTTGCATTCATTAATAATACATACAAATATTTTGCACATCTTTTGGAACGTGTTGTCCATGCATGTGGACGCCAGGTCCTTAGAGGTTGAAAACTTGTTTTGCAACTACCATGACTCAAACAATTCTTGAAATAGTTATAAACTACTTCAATAATTATTGCAGCGTCAAGTTTGATGGGCATGCTGTTTAGTTCAAAAGGGGGTCCACACTTTAGAAAATTATAGTAAACAAACTCCAGCTTGCAACCACGGCAGACATTCACCTCCTTATTCTGCATCTGTAGTGAATCTTCATATTTTGTTCCAAGGTCAGGATCATCTTGCTCCACCACATTTCAGCTTTGACCCTTGAACCCAGAGGCGTCACAGGAATAAAAAAAAAAAAACCCAGACAGAAGTCTCTGCTCGTCCTCATGCATGTGTGTCACTATGACTTCACAGATCTGACGTCCATCATTAGCTCGAACCGTCAGTCAGGGCTCCACGTCGGCGTTCAGCCTCCGTCCGGCCAGTTCTTCTCCTCCATAGATCCTGGGATGAGCGACGCGTCCTCCATGATGAGCTCACTAGGCAGCAGCAGCAGACAGACAGCACAGCATCAGTTTCAGGACACCTTCCCAGGTAGACAGCAGCACATACAGAGGGACAGAACGGGTCATTTGGACACTAGGGGGACGTTTAGTTGGGTATTTTTGGACACTTTGAACGTCATACACTTTATTTCATGTGTTCTGGTGGATTGTTAATGCATTGGTTTGCATCTTTGCTGCTTTAGTTGATGATGGGGGAAAAAACCTGATGATGCAAGTGAAAAAAATAAAGCAAATAAGCGAAAAACTGAACAAAAATTAACAAAGTAATGAAGAAAGTGAACTGAAATGAGCAAAATAAGAAACAAAATGATCAACATCATGTAGAAAATGGACAAGAGTATGCAAATGAAACAATAAAACAAAATGAAATGAGCAAATAATTCTGGAAATGAAGTAAGATGAGCCAAATAAGCCATATAATGACTAAAAATGAATAAACACTGAAAAAAATGATGACCAAATAAACAAAAATAATCTCAGAAATGGACTACAATTAACAAAATAAGCAACAAAATGAATAAAAATTGAAGAATATATAATCAAGAAATCTAACTCAAATGAGCAAACAAGCAGTAATATGAACCAAATGAACACAAATGAGTCACATAAATGAAAATGAACTTCCATCCATCCATCCATTTTCTAGAAAATGAACTTAAATGGGCAAAATAAGCAACAAAATGAGCAAACATGAAAAAAATTGAAACAAAATTTCTTAAAATGAGGAAAAATGGCAACAGTATAATCATGAAGATAAAATGAGCACAATAAAATAAATCAAACTTTACAAAATATGCAACAAATTCAGGAAAAATATTGAACCAATTTTTAAAAATTTCTAAACTAATATAATATTAAAATTTTTTATAATAGATAGATACTCTGTCAGTTTTTAGTTATTTCTAAACAACATAATTAACACTGACATTATTTCCTATACCGTAATTACTGTAATTGTGTATACATATGAGGTTTAATAAGATAGTAAAATATTAACATATATATTATATGATTAGATAATAACATTATGCCTGCTCATTTTGACTAAATGTGCCACGAAGCTCATGCCATTAAGTGAGTGTTAGACAAAATGATTAATAAAAAATGAACAAAAATGTCATTTATAAATCAAAGAAGCAGCACAAACACAGCAGCCTCTGGTTTCTGTCTTTCTATTTAATCATCATGTACGTTTGTTGTCTTCATTCAGGTCCATACGCCGTCCTCACTAAAGACACCATGCCACAGACGTACAAGAGGAAAAGGTCGTGGTCGAGGGCAGTGTTTTCAAACCTGCAGAGAAAAGGACTGGAGAAGAGATTTGAAATTCAGAAGTATGTTACCAAGCCGGACAGAAAACAGCTGGCTGCCATGCTTGGCCTCACAGATGCTCAGGTATTACACAAATACACTTTCTAATGTCACTAGTTTGTGTTTGTATTTTTGTTGCATGCTTTGGAAGTTTCATAAATGTTCTGTCTGTCCTTCGCATGTTAAGGTATAGAGCAGGATTTTAGAATAGGCCATTGGAGTAATTTGACCAAAATCAGCCACTTGGAGAAACCACACACTTTTTTATCGCCATGTGAATTTGGAATGTAGAACTTAAATCTGCAATTTAACAAAAGTCTGAATGCTGGCTTTTCCACCTCTTTTGAAACATTAAAATTGCCATAAAATTCAGACACTGATGAAATTTGTGCTCCCTCAGGCCTGTTTTAGTTTATGACCTTTTAATTATAAGCCTCATGTCAAAATTTAACAATAATTAATAATAAGTGATGCGATCTGATTGGCCAAGAGGTGTCTCATGGGATGCCAAATGCTGGATCTCCATATTGAGTAACAGCAGTAGGCGTAGTTTGCGTCACACTGCAGGCTGCAATGCATCAGTAACCTCCTTAACACGCACAACTGCACTATTCACTATTACTGCAAACAGTGACAGTGAAGGGTTTTGTTTGACTTGTTTTTATTTATTGTGCAGGTCTCAATAGCCTGGCTTTGAGTTTGTGATGTCATTGACGTCTGTATCTGTATGTCTCCATAGTGCAGGTTATGACTCAGTTCAGAGAAGCAAGTCTGGTGAAAAACATTGCACACGCATTGAATTTAAGTCCTTGATTATTTTGTTAACTGTCTTGATTATTTTGTATTTATTCTTTATATTTTAAAAATATTTTTCTTCATTTTTTGTGCATTTTTCCATTTAGCTTTTTTTTCATTGATTATTTTTGCTCAAGGGGTAGAAAATGGAGGGATGGATGGATTTTTGTATATTATTTTCATTATTTAGTTCATTTTTGTTGATTTAGTGCTCATTTTGTTTCTTTTAAGTATGCCAAGTTACATGTCTACATTTAAAGAGTAAAATACATAAATGTTTTTGGTCCCATTTTTGCTCATTTTGTTGCGTATTTTGTTCATTTTGTTCATTTTTTTCTTTTTTAGTTTCATTCATAAACTTGTGCAGAAAATGCACCAAAAACACACAGTGAGCATTATGGCACTATGTATTAGCTATTAGATAGTTAATTAGCTATCAGCTGTTTTGCGTCATTTGCTCATTTCCGTGCATCATCTTCATTATTTTCTGGTCGATGCTCTTAAAAATGTCCTCCAGTCTTCAAAAACACACCTATAATGTTGCTGTCAGACCTTAACTATGTCATTTCAACACAAAAGCATCACAACACCTCGTTTGCTTCTTTTAACCCCCAGGTGAAAGTGTGGTTCCAGAACAGACGCATGAAGTGGAGACACTCCAAAGAGGCCCAGGCCCACAAGGACAAGGACCAGAAGGACCAGCCTCAGCAGGATAAAAGCCTCCTGTCCGACACCCGGGAGTCCAAAGAGCCCGCTGAGTCTGAGGGGGACGACAGCGACGCACGGTCTGACTGCGAGTCTGAAGAGGCCCCGGATGAAGACGCGGTACATTTGGACGTTTCTGACGCACAGAACAAAACCAGCGTCATCATGAGCGGCGCGGGCCCGACGGGCAGCGCGGAGCCGGCGGCCACGAGCACGGACACAGCGGCCTCTCAGGTGCTCATTTAAGACTGTGACCAGGAGCAGTAACTGTGCAGTATCTGACGGAACATCTCCACGAGTGGCGGGAGTGGGGCGGTCACGCGCACGTGGAGAAGCGGTGGTTATAGCAAACTCAGCTCAGGACCCAAATATGTCGATGTCATTCTATGTCAGTGTATTTTTGCTCATTAAGTGGAAACGATAATAAGACGTAAAACAAGGAGCTTGTTTTGGTTCAATGATGGCGCATGCGCAAAATCACGAAGAGAATTCCAAAACACAAATTCACAAAACAATCAAGAAATTGAACGAAACAATCAAGACGACGGACATTTAAAAAAGTAATCTGCAAAATGACCAAAATAAGCGACAGAACAAAAACCAACAAAATAATTAAGGAAATGGTCAAAATAAGCAAAAGTGTTAATCGGTTATTCAAGCAATGGAACAAAAAAAATAACAGGAATGAAAGAAAGTCAAGAAACAGAACATTTTTTTTAAAAGAACAAAGTAATCCACAAAATGAACAGAAATAAGTACATGAACAAAATACTCAATAAAAAGAACATAAATTTACAATAATGAACCAAAATAACCATAAGATATAAAAATGATCAAAATTTGAAAATTTACATAAAAAGGAACAATTATAAAATGAACATAAAACTGAAGAATGAAATTACCACGAAGTCAATACATAATAAATGAACAAAATAATCAAAATCGGGCAAAAATAATAAACAAAATAACAAATAAACAAAAAACATAATAAAGAGTGACACTTGCACAACATTCAGAATATTAAAAAAGAACAAAATGTTTCAAATGTGCCAAGCAACGCACACACACACACACACACACACACACACACACACACACAACACACACACACAATCAAGAAAATTAACAAAAATGCAACAGAACAACAGTAATCAATAAAATGAACCAAAGCAAAATGGGTAAGAATGAACACGAATAAAAATAAAGAATATACTCAACTGGAGGAACAAAAGGAAAACTAAATATAAATGAACAAAAACAAGTAAAATAATCAACAAAATTGACAAAATGATACAAATGCTAAAATTGACAGCAGTGAATCAGATGCTACACAAATGGACAACGCTTCAAGTCGCATTTTGGATCCCGACCCAAAGTTTGGTAAACCCTGCTCCTCCTAGGTTTATTTTCCCACACTGTAGCACAGGCCAGAAAATAAACAGCTGCCTGAACCAGTGTAATTCCTGGGAGCAAGTGGACAACCAGCGTTATTAGTTGAACATTAGGTTGATATTTCTACGTTAAAACCCAAATACAAGGATTCAAATGTCTGGAGATTTGTCCGTGTTTGTCTGCGGCTGAAATGATAAAAACATCAACGGACCCACTGTTTCTGTCAGAGCCTGGTGTTGTGCATGCTGTTGTCGTTTTCCTCATGTGAAGGGAAACTGCGGTTGTGAATTTTCTTTGTAGATTCTGAACCACTTGTTTCACGTTATTGAAAATCTCAGAGCGTCACGCAGTGTTCGTATTTTTGTCAGGATATATTTGTGCTATTTTGTTAATAATTTGCACTGATATTATTGTAAATAAAACGTTTCTTACTTAAAATCAAATCTGTTTACAATGATTTTTTATTTATTACTTTAAGAAACCTATTGGAAACGTATCTTCATATTTAATTCATTATGAGGCACTCATTCATCCTTCATTATGCTGAAAACGTATGATGATGATAATCATTATTACTATTATTATTTAGTAGCCTTAGTGTTCTTATTCATGTCACTCATTCGTTTACTGATGTAATCTATTTATTACGGCGAAAATATTTTTGAGTTAATGATTTAATAGTAGGAATATATCAAAGGGATTTTTAAAATCACCACAATCCTTTTTTTATATTATATATCATTGTTGTTATTATTATTATCATCAATATCATTATTATTATAGCCTATATTTCTCATAGTCATTTAATTAATAATTGTTATTACCTCCTCATTTGCCTTGTAATTTATGTGTTTAATTTTATTTTCCAAATTTTTATAATCTTTTGTTGTGATTTTTTGTTTTGGTTTTATATAATAATCTTTTTTTTAATTCTCATCATTAATCATCACTATTTTCCTTCTTCCTCTATTACACTCATTTTTTGTGATTATTATTATTATTAGTAGTAGTAGTAGTAGTAGTAGTAGTAGTAGTATCCTTTAGTATATTACTCAGTTATAATTATTCACATATTATTTAGTAATTTATTTAATTTTTTTATAAAACATTTAAAAGTTCTGAAGATATGTTTTGTATCATAGGCTATAATAACAGGGAATATGTTATTCATTTGTTTGTTTATTTGTTTATATTTTTTACAAATCTTATCATTACCACATCAGCATCACTATAGGCTATTACTATTATTATTATTGTTGTTGTTGCACAAGCTTGCACGTAACAATATACAGAGTGCACCAACGTTTCCTGGGAAAACAAAGGTTCCCCGTCACAATGCTCTAATCATTGATTTGCATGCACGGAGTGTGTGTTTGAGTCAGCAGCGAGACTGGTTTTACTTTGCGTAATTACAACTGAACCGCTTAGAATTATAAAGAGTGCTGATGAAATTCGATTAGAAAAGCTGGTAACACCGTCAGGTCTAAACAGTGACCTCCTCGACACCAGTGAATAACATGAAAATAAATGTGCTAATTTTCAGGCTTCACATTAATGTAGGTCAGATTTCTCCTGAGGACCGTGAGCTCTGGAAGCGCGGAAAACACTGAGACCAGGAGGCTAATTTATAGTGTGTGTACATTAACTGGCTCCAGATAGCAGCCAAAGACCCGGATGAGTATATTTTACCATTCCAGACATAGATACAATCAACAGCCCGTCCATTTATAGAGCTATTCAGACCACTGCTTCAGGCCTCAGACGCTCCTGTTCAGATCAGATGTGCGCTTTTTATCACCATCAGGACGATCATGCCGATCACTGTAGTGTTGCAATTTAATTTCACAATCGCTCTTATCAGGACGGAAGGTGGTGACTGTTCGAATGACAAGAAACGGATGCGATTTCTGCGGAACACATCGGCATGAACAGCATCCTTCACTGTTTACGTCCATCACATCTGCTGGAGTCTGATTAATCCCTTTCATGTAAGTGAAATTTCAGGCGTCCATCTCTGTATTAAAGCCGTTCGCACTCCTAGAATTGGTGCTTCAGGCTGACATGCAACATGCCCTTTGAGGAGGACGCTGAGACCAATATCCTTATATGATGGAAACTGAGGATATTGTTATTGAACTGGAAAATGTTAAGGAGGAGGCTGTAGGGCTGGATGTAGCCACGACTAAACCGAGAGACCAGGACTAGTGTCAAGCTTTATACAATGCGTGAGTTTTATGTTTTTCTAATTTAAAGGATACATACTGTAAAAATGTAGTTTCATGTTTTGTTTTTTTTTTCCCTTTCCCATTATAAATCACGTCCGGGGCCTTTAAAATAGAGTAAAAGTATCATAAAAACATACAATCTTTCTGAAACAACCCATGTGGATTTCTGGCTACTTGTGACGTTACAACTGTGGAATCACTATCCTCAATCAGTTCTGTAGGCCCACCAGAACCACTGGGATAATGCGCCAGAGAGCCGACATGATGGTATACACAGCCCAGACAGGAAAACTGACCGCCCATTTGCATCTAAAGCAACACACACTGAAACAGCCTCTTTAATACAGAGCAGAAAACCAGGAGGACATGGACGTGGCAGGATGGTGTCCTATGTAAGGATGCCTGTCACTGTCAGAAAATGACACAGCTTGCTTATCTCAGGTCGAGTGTCTTGTGTGTAAAGACCACAGATGGTATATAAAAGATGGACAAAACCTCTGTCATGTCAGCCAAAGGTTTCTAAAAAGCTGACTGGAAGCTCAACAAGGAGCCTCAGGGCATCATCCCGCTACCTACCACTCCAAATCCAAAAATGAACTTACATGTGGAGTGTGAAGGAGCTGAGGCAGATTAAATGAAATATTGAAATCCCCTGGCTCGGACACACACACGATGCTCTTAATTATGCACTTCTTTTCCTTTCGGCTGTTCTCTTCAGGGGTCGCCACAGCGAATCATCTGCCTCCATCTCACCCTATCCATTATGCACTGATATCAGGATGTGGATCTTGTGAAGGGACAAGTTATGTAAAAATACACATCTGTACAGTGTCCACATGTTCAAATGCATAGTGGAGGGCCCTGAGTGGGAGTGTGGAACTTGAAGGGCAGCCCTAATGGTAGGCAAAGGTAAATGGGGAATGTGTGTTCAGCCGAGTAGTGTGGGTAGAATACTACAGTATATCCACCTTTTTAAGTCCCAATTGTGGAAACAATACGATGGCTATATTCAGTTTGTTTATTTTTCATATTTTTTTCCCAATTGTTTTGTTATTTTTGCACCAAATTCTTTATTAATTTGTTTTTTTTTTGTAGATTATTTTGTTCATTTTTGTTTTTTGTGTGCATTATTTGGATTATTTGGATTATTTACTCTTGGGTGCCTTGGCTGGCCTTGGATAAAGTGACACTGGGCTTTGCATCCAGTATATGCAGGTTGTGGGTTTTCTGTTCCTTGGCCCAACCCTTTCCCCCATATCCCTAAAAAGTAGCTTCATACCTAAACCAAATCCTTGTCTATGTAGAAACTGAGACAAATGACAATGAATCCTTCATATTAAAACATTACATTTTCAAACTGACATGGACAGATGGCATCACATTTGACTCGGAACTCAATCTTGGAAATCACTAACAGGTGATTTTACAAAATGCTGCCTTGAATTGCAAGTCAGGGAAGGAACAAACGGCATTTATGGCCATGTAGGACTTTGGTCATTTTCTTGCTTATTGTTGAACGTTTGTTCATTTTATTGATCATTTTAAACATTTTTTGTCATTTTGCTGCAAATTTTGCTTATTTTTGTCCATTTTCTTGATAACTGTGATCATGTTTATCGCCTTTCAAAGGCACAAAATGCATTAACAACTCAGCAGAAAAGAGAAAATGAAGTAGTCAGTGGCGCAAATTTCTAGGAGGATTCAGAGATGCTTGTTTAAAAATGCCCCCCTTGATTGTTCAAATGCAACAGCCTTGCATGAAGTCATCAGACATCCCCTCACTTTGACATGTCCATAAGTCTCCTTGAGTCTATGGGAGTAATTACATTTGCATAACCTTAATAAATCTAGAATAACCCATAATGTTTCAACAAACAAAGCCAAAAATCTCATTCTTCTTCTCCTTTCGGCTGCTCCCCTCAGGGGTCCCCACAGCGAAATACCAATGATTCGCATGTTTGATCTGGCATAGGTTTTTACGTCGGATGCCCTTCCTGACACAACCCTCACAACAAGGGACAAATTAGCAGATTTATCTCATTGTTGTCCAGAAATTGCCTACATCAGTGCTGCATTAGCGTTCAGTATTCAGCCCAATGTAACTCATCGCAGTCATCAGAGCCATGCTGAGTATTTTTGGTGCAAGAAAATGATGACTTCTCCAGAAAATTCCTCCTGAATAAGTGTTTTCCATCCCAGCTGCAGCCGAGTGACATAAACATAAAGATTGTGTAAGATAAAGGCGTGTGAGTGTGAGACATGTTTATGAAGGCGTGCCTGTGTATATTCCAGCCTCTTATGCAGAATATTACACATGATATTTGTGTGTTTATCTGTCACTTTTTATACATCGAACAGGCCTCAGCTATTAGGGGCTTTGTTGATGGAAAAATGAGCCTGATGGAGCTTTAAGGAGAAAACAATCTCAGTGCAGCTTTCACTCAAGTTTATTGAGGTCAGGGTAAAATAAACATGGATTTCAAGGCTCCCAAATGTATCCAGAGTTCTACTTAGCTGTGAAATGCTTTATTGTTATATTAATGACTTTGCATATTAGTTAAAATTTGTTTCTAAAGTGTTTTAGCTCAAGAACCATAAAAGGCCTAGTGTTTTTTTTTGCTTTGTTCGTTTCCCATTTTTACAACTGAAATATAAACAATAACAAAATCAACGAGATAATCAGGAAATTCATATACAAATATTCACAAAATGAACAAGATTGAAAAAAGAGAAAAGATAGTAATGATTAATGACAAATTAAATAAACAAATTAAAAGTGAAAAAGACGAAAAGTCAAGAAAATGAGCAAAATTCAGAAAAAATGGACAAGACTGAACAATTATGAATGAAATATGTACAAAAAAGATCAAAATCATGATAAAATTCTAAAGAAAAATGAACACAAATGAAAATAATGATAAAAAATGAAGGTTATTAAAGTATCAAAGTTATTAAAACAAATAACTAAAATAATCAGATGAGTTAAAGTATGGAAACCAAAAAGAAGATTAAATGAACAAAATAATCAAAGGAATAAAAATAAATGCATAAAAACATGACAAAATAAAAACAAAACAATTACCAACATTTACAAAAGTAAACAAAACAAAACAAAACACAAAATATTCAAGAAAAATGTCAAAAATGAACAAAAAAATTAAAAAATATGTATAAAATAAAAACCACGAAAATAATCAAAAAATAATAAACCAAATGAAACAAAATAAAACATTAAGAAATTGTTCACAAAATTAAGAAAAAAGAAACCAAATAAAAATAATTTTAAAAATCCACAAAATATATTTGAAATGAACAAAACAGTAGACAACATTAATAAAAATCCATACAATAATGAGCAATAATAATCTAAATATGCACAATATGACAAAAAATAACAAAATGACCAAAAAGATTGTCAAAAATTATGCAAATAGTCCGAAAAGGATGAAAATGTATAAAAAAATGAAGAAATAATCAAGAAAACAAACAAGTAATGAACAAGATAAGCACGAAAAGGAAAAAAAAAATTTAATAACCAAGAAAAGAAACAAAATGGACAAAATAATCAAAAAAAATATACAAAATGAACAAAACAGTAAACAAAGTAAATACCATAATAGACAAATAATAACCACCAATAAACAAGTAAAAAATATGAAAAAACGGAGAAAAAGCTACAATCCTTTAAAAAAAAAAAATTCTTATTCTTTTATTCTCTTATTCTTTTTACTGTCCATGCTTTTAATTTTTATCTTTTGCTCATTTTTGATACTGTCTTTGTTCATGTGATTGTTTTTAATGTGTGTGTTCTTATTGCTGTTTGATAGTTTGTAAAGAACTTTGGTCATATGTGGGCTATTGTAAAAGGTTATAGAAATAGAGTATATTACATTTCAAAATTCCCTAGAAAATACATTTAAAAAAATCAAAAAAATCAAAAAAACGAACAAAGTTGAACAAAACACTTAACAAAGGGGACACAGTGAAAAAAAAGAACAAAATCCAGAAAATTAACAAAATGTAATAAATAAATGTGAGACTTAATGAAAAAAGTCTTTTTTACCCTTTCCCCCTACGTCCAGCAAAAACAGATTCATTATGTCAAATAAAGCCCATCCTCTGTTGAATATTTCATGTGTCAGAAAGTTTAAGTCTTAATATTTATTGCCATGTTCATAACATCATTATAGTGAGTGACCCGAACCCAGACCACCACAAGCAGTGTGTATACGACAGGGTCTGGAAAGACAAAGCACCCCCTGAGAGTTGCGCCGTTTCCACTGCAGCATCTTGAATTCCACTTTTCATTTTTCTCTCCATACCTGCTGCCTTTTGTTTCTTTTCCACACAAAAAGATACTGTGCCCCACAGATATGAGCTGACCCAACTCCAGAAAGTAATCGACATGCATATGTTTATGAAAGCAATGAAATAAGTAGTCAGCAAAAAAGTAGGGCAACACAGTGGTGCAGTGGGTAGCACTTGTGCCTCAGAGCAAGAAAGTCCTGGGTGCGATCCCACCATCGGCCAGCAGGGCCTTTCTGTTTGGAGTTCGCATGTTCTCCCCATGTCTGTTCTCTCTGGCTATTCCAGCTTCCTCCCACAACCAAAAACATGCACTAGGGTTTAGGTTCGTTGGTCACTCTAAATTGCCTATAGGTGTGAATGCTTGTCTGTCTCTATTGGTCAGTCCTGCAATGAACTGGTGACTCATTCAGGGTGTACCCTGCTTTCACTTGGGATAAACTTCAGCACTCTCCCTGACCCCTGTAAGGATTAGTGGGTAGAAAATTGATGTATGGATGGATGAAAAAAGTAATCAAGGAAAGGAGAAAAATTACACAAAATAATCTATTGGATGAATGGACATTAACAAAATGAAAAAGTCATCAAGAAAATGAAGAAAACTGAAGAAATGAACGAAGAAAATGAAAAATGAACAAAATAATCAAGAACATTAGCAAAAAAAATAACTAACAAACTACATAGTAAAAGAAGTGAACAAAATAAAAATATAGTATGCCATAAAAATTAGCCAATACATTATAAAAACAAAAAATATCAAATAATTACCAAGAAAATGAACAAAAATAATGAACAGAAATGAACCCTTTAAACACCAAAATAATAAAATAATGGACAAAAAACTAACAAAATAAATTATTGAAAAAATTAAAACAGTCAAGAAAATTTACGAAAAAACCAAACAAAAACAAAATAGCGCAAATTAATACACAAATAAAAACAAAAATCAGAACCAAGAAACAATAACTGAATATTCTATAAAGTTAACCAATAGGGCCAAAATAGTTGAAATAGTTGGCGACATGGTGGTGCAGTGGGTAGCACTCGTGCCTCACAGCTAGAAGGGCCCAACACCAGGTGGTGGGTCTTTCTGTGTGGAGTTTGCATGTTCTCCCCGTGTCTGCGTGGGTTCTCTCCGGGTT
>JAQQAE010002360.1:0-22526 GCA_029823295.1 Pseudamia nigra
ATGGGCATTTAACAGACTTATTCTTGATACTAAATTGTCGCCTTGGGCAATTTTTATTATATACTGCACTAAAAATGCCCAAAAATGTATCAAAAGCACTATCCACATCATTTGTTCCATATACAGAATTCCAACTCCAGTCATACAAGTCAACATCATGACACATGAATTTGCTTCAATTAAAATAAAATGTGTGAGGAAAGACAGAGGAACTGTCTTCAGTGTCTCCTGGTCGATACCTACCATAGGTGAGTGTGTAGACAGGTTTGCCTGCATTGTCAAGTGCTGTAAGACAGGGGCTCTTGGGATGGGTAGTGCCCCACCGTTGTAAGGCTGCTGGCAGAGAAGGAGGCCAGTTGGTGACGACCCCAAGAGGCTCTCCTTCTAATGGACTCATCTCCTGGCCTTCTGGCTTTGGCTGGTTGGGATCTGGCTGCTGGACTATATGTATACAAACAAAAACAGGACATCACTAAAAAAAATCCTGCATCAAAGTAGAACTAGCTCCTGCAGATCAAGTGCTGTGCCACTTGATCTGTTTCAAAAAGTATCATGTCTCATTTGGCTCTGTAAATGAAAAATAAATCAAACATTTATACTGCTGAACAGTGGGGAAATAAAGGGAATGAGGAAATGAAAGACAATGAGATGAGATGAGATGAAAAGGGTGAAATATTCCTGTGTAGCATCTAATGACCTGTGCTGAGAACATGTGTCCTTCCTCTACCTCCTCATCTGTCAGCAGACACTGCAGGAGCATGCCTCTGCATGACACTATTTGGTTATGTGGAAATGTTCATCATTTTCTATTTATATCTAGTTTTTGTGTTTGGCTTGTGAATTCAGTTTACAGGTAGTCCGTTTTACAAGTTCCAAACATTTTTATTCTGAGGAATTAATTAGATTTAGCAATAGCTTTATTTTTTCAGGCATTATGAAGTAAGCTTTGTTAGGGTAAAAGAATCACATTAAATGCTTAAAAAATTAATCTGTTATAAGTCCCATATTCTGTAACAAAATTCTACTCTTTCTTCATGGGTATAGCAACCACAGGGGCAAATCCTGCAAGCTTACCACTTATTTTTAAATTTCATTTACCAAAACTATTTTTTGTTGCTAGTTTTAGTTTTGCCTTAACCATCTGCACAGATTCTGGCCTGCTCATCTTTCAGCTCTGTGTGTTTTTCTTCTCATTCCATGCAGACCACTGAAGTGTGCCATGCCACAGACTCTGTGCCAGAGTCAGGGCTTTGCAATTACCTGCTGATGCATTACAATTCCTGCTGCTTTTTCATTTCCACAGTGTTTATTCAGCCTGGCAAAGTACCACCCAAAACCCATGACGGGCTGATTGGAATGAAGAGGAAATAGCTGGACAGGGCCAGGTCACAGTATGTGTATGTTTCTGTACCAACTGTTTCCTGTCCACTCCCATGGCACACCTGGTGGTCTCAGCTCCACCAAGGGAGAAAATAACCATTTGATCTAAAAGCGTAGCCTGACTCAAAATATCAGAGCTGAGACATGAAAAACTCCCATAAAAAGCTAAAAAATGAGACAAAATCTCAGAGCTATTGGTCCTGTCTCACTCAAAGACCAGGTGTTTTAATAATCAATGCTGTGTTAATCCACTAAAAGCTCTAACTCGTACGCTGATCAAGCACAAGAAGTCATGATAGTAATTCATTAATTTAATAGAAGCAATGCAATTCTTTAAGCTTACCATCCAAAAGCTCCTCAAAATCATCAACAAAGAACTCTCGCAATGGTGGTCGCTTGGGTCTTTTCAAAGTGTTGAGAAGCTGCTGGATTTTGGAGGAGACACGACTGTTGACCGGAACACCTACACAATGAGAGTGGAGGGGATGAAAAAGGCACAGAGAATAAAATCATGGCATAACAGAAAGACAGGTGTGCAATAAAATGACAAGTGGACAGAAAAAGATGCAGTGGACAACATGGTGCAGGCGGCAGTTGACAGAAACAGATGTAGACATGGAGAGATTGATGTGGGAAGGTGGATGGGATAGATGAGGAGAGGACAGATAAGGAAAGAGGAGAGACGGGATCAGCGTGGTGCTATAATGAGGACAGAGAGGACAAGCTGTCACTCACACTGCAGTGGCACATAAAACAGCGAACCTCGGGAGTCCTCTACTGTCACCTGCAGGTCAAAGGTTATCTCTTTGCAGACAACGCACTCATTAGAGTCAGTGACAAAACTAATAGGCTAAAGTCAGAAAATGAGGAGCCGGTAGAGTCAGTGACAAAACTAATAGGCTAAAGTCAGAAAATGAGGAGCCGCCTGCTGCCTATCAACACAGACATCAATTTTACTGCAAGTGATTCATTGATTCTCAAAAGGTTTCACTCTGTGTCTAATTCAGAAGTGTGCATGGTGAAACACTGTGAATCAAACAGCTACCAACTAACCAAGTCAAAACAGCTGCAGATTATTTTACACATACATTGATTTTTTTTGCAGTGATTTGAACAGGAACACTACACAAGAGCATATTCAAACAGCACAATCAAAGATACATGGTTTAAACAAAATAGAAAACAGAGGTATGGAAACAATACGTGGACAAAAAAGTGAGATGTCCTGCCCTGTATGATTATTGAGTTTGGACTTGAATATGTGCAGACTACGCATCAGAGATCTTTTCCACTGGATGAATTCATACTTTGTTAGGGAGGAGGGGGTCTGTGTCAGACATTCCAGACAGCCACGAGAGACCTAGGCCACAGCTGCATGCAGCTTGCCCGATCTATCTTACTATAATAAGCTTGGCACAGACAGACTCTGCCTCCTCATGTAAAAACAGATGTACTGGGAATGGACGTCTGGGGGTCAACATAGCACCTGACAGACCAATTACACAGCCCCAGACACACTGAATACCATCTGAGGGCCTGGAACCCCACTAACTTGAAAGTCTTGATCATTAATATAACAGCCAAGGAAGTATGATGACTATAGTTAATACCATCATGATTTCACATGCCCGTTTATGGCCCCTTAAAAACACTGATTCTGGTTGGCTTTGAGAGACAAAAACATGTAACTGCATTAAAAAGAAAAAAAGCATATTATACTTGCTAACCAGTTTCACAAAGACAATGGCCAAATCTTAAATGTTTAACTAATCTCTGTGTGGCTAACTAATAGCCACACAGAGACTGTAGTCCTCTGTGTGGCTATAGTCTGAATACCCCTGTTGCTCAAATAAATTTAGTTCTTTTCTATTAATCTCAAGTGGGACCACTTTTTTAAAATCTGGGTAAATACAACTCAGAAATAAGCGTAATATTCGGTTGACACCTCTTTATACCACTCAGCTCATTTCTGTCTAAAAACTTACAGTCAGAGAGGATTTCGACTATAACAACATACTGTACAAATAAAATTCCAGTGCATATTTGAAAATAATCATCCCTTATGATAACTCCAGAATAGTTTACCAGATTATCTCTGTATATTTTGGTAGTAACTGAGTTTTCTACAATTGTTTTCATTCCTCATTTCTCATACTACCATTGGTGCCATCAGTTAAATTAATAGACCGTTATCCTGGTAACAAGTTAGTCCTAGGGTTATATTGCTTTTTAGAATTAGAGGTTCCCTGTGTTATATTTAGTGACATCTAGTAGTGAAGTTCCCAACTGCAATCACATGAATACCTCCTCACCCTTTCCTAGAGTGGTCACAAAAAGGCAAAAGGCCATTCAAGCTACATGTAGCATTTTGTCCACTGTGGGCATTTTAGGTCTACACTCAATCATAGCTTAATACTTGATTTTACTTAAGAAAAGCATGTCACTTCCCAGCCACTGTAGACACATTGCAACACAATGTAGCAAAATCATAAAAATGTACAGTAGCCCACTCCCTCTGTAGATATACACCAATCAATCAGCCATAACATTATGACCACGAAAGGGTGAAGTGTTTATAATGTTGATTACATCATACCACTGTGTTTTGTCAGTGGTTAGGTGTATTAAACAGCAAGTGCACATTTATCCCTCAAAGTTGCAAGCAGCAAATGTCCAAACTAAGCACGGATCTGAGCAACCTTGACAAGGATCAAATTGTGATGGTACCTGACTAGGTCATGGTATCTCCAAACATCTTGTTGGGTGTTCTAGTACCCCAACAAAAGTGGTCTAGGGATGAACAACTGGATTTCAACCCAGCTGAGCATTTGTGAAATGTGTTGGAAAAACAGGTTAGCTTCATGACGGCCCAAACTCACAACTTACAGGATTTGAAATATATGCCACTATAATGTCTAATGTGTAATGTACTTAGTCAGTTATTCCAACATGTTTTCAGAGGTCTGGTACAGCTTATGCCTTAGGTTAGAGAGCAAAAAAGGGGAACCTACACAACATAATGTGGTAGTAATGTTTGTTTCCTTATATACTGGACTGAGATACAGTTGTCCTTCCTTCCTCATGGGGTTCTGTCTACTGCAGGACCAGGACCACCCAACAAAACCCACAGTTTTGAACATGCTTTGACCCAGTTGTCTTAACATCACAATTTGGCCCTTTGTCTAGGTTTCTTGCATCCCTACACTGGCCAATTTTTTGTTTCAAATACATCACCTTAAAGGACGAAATATTCACTTGTAGCCTCATATATCCTACCCACACACAGGTGTCACTATAATAAGATTTTTACTGCTTCACTTAGTTGTCATAATGTTATGGCTGATCGGTGGAAATGGCTCATTGTAACGGTGACAAAGACACAGCAATTCCTATTTTCAGATGACTCTACAGCAATCAAAACATCATTGTGAATATTAAGTTTCATTTCTGTGGTTATAGCCTCCTAAATTCCCTCTATAGTCTATATGTTACATACCAGGGCTTTCAACTAAGCCAGTTCTTCATTATGTTGATCAAACTCAAAACCAGTCACTACCATGACCCATTTAAACACATTTTACAAAGCCAGCCCTGGTGCTTTTCTTTTGTCTTTAGCCAGCATATACACCCATCGTATGTAGTCTCAACCTTCAGTTTTATAGGTGCAGCAGGACACATTCTCCATCACAACACACAAATAACATTAAAGTCACTTTGTAGTATATTTACTACAAGTAGCTACATGTTATGATTAAATGGCAGCAGTGCTGTATTGCTGTCATCTCAGAGCCCTCTGTGTGGCTACAGGCTAACAAGCTGGTGCCATCGAGTGCAGTGATAAACATAAACTGACAAGTCCAGGTCCCTGTCAGTGTGAGAGCAGACAGCACTTTAGCAGGCTAATTATTCACAACCCCAAATGAATAACTACATCTGTCGGGGAAAAGGCGTCTGCACACTATCAGCATCATCAGTTTAGAGACTATTTAGGTTGGACGTGGTTTTCATATGCTAAACATTTCCCAGCCACATACTCACAACGAACATACAGAATAACAGTGACTGAATTTCACAACTGAATCCACTGAATATATTTTTAGACAACACACTGCTATACTTGACAGTGTAGACCATCACCACAAACAAACACAAATGCACACACAGCAGAGTGCACATAGAGCACACTGAGCAGAGTTGAAGGAACAGTTATAAATACCATCTATTAAACAGAGGGATCCTCCTTCACTCCACTCACAGCCTGGAGGAGAGACACATCAGGATGTCAATGAACACAATCCTGCTAGCTCTGAGTGTGAGTGTGTGTTTGAGTGTGAGAAAAAGTTTTATTTAGAAAACTGCCAAACAATTGGTATTGTCCTGTAAAAACAATAGAAATATGAAGGAAGTAATTCATTATGTTTTGTAATTACTCTTAAGGGTAAATATGTACATCGGGTGTGGGTTTCAAATGTGTGAAACAACAGAAGGAACAATATAATTAACAATGAAGCTGTTAGCACCTTTCCAAAATAGTAGCCACAACACATAGTCCCTTCATACTGTATGCCACTTAGGTTAGGTTGAAAATAGTCCGAGGAAGAGCATTATGCCTGAAAACAGTATACAAGCAAATAAATCTTTCAGTGGGAGCAGTTTCTAGCCAGATCGATGTATTGTCTAGATATTTATGATGTAGCAGAAGCAAGATGAACTGCTTATTAAAACAACAGACATCAATGCATATTAGAACATAATAAATAAACATTAGTTAAACATTAGTTGATATTTATCACGCCAACAATTGTGAATGATGATTTAATTCATTATGGTTATCTTATGCAACCCTTGTCTTTTTACACCAAATCTACTGATGTACACACATACAATGTACATACTGATGAAGTGGAGTTATTTACTGCACTCATCACTGAAACATATGAATGAAAATCGGTATATGCTTGCCTTTTAAGTGTCGTAAACAAGCTGTGCATGAAAGATTGGAGATAAACACTTAAAAATGTGTACTTGCATAGATAATAATAACAACAACAATAATAATACATCAGATTTATACTGAGCTTTTCAGAACTTCAGAGCTTTTCAGCAGAGAAGCAGATAACAAGTAAATCAGTTACGGTAGAATAAATAAATAAATGTCTGTTGAAACTATGGGAATGCCACTTTGAACAGGTGGGCACCTTTGTTCTGTTAGTTTATCAAATTATAATGACCATCAACATGCATTTTTCAATCAAAATAGAACCAGAATACAGTGGTCCCTCGCTATATCGCGGTTCACCTTCCGCGGCCTCGCTGTTTCGCGCATTTTTTTAAGTGCAATTTACAGGGTATGAATGTGCATTGTGTTCTGTGTCCTGATTGGCTAAAGGAGAACCCGCGCATTGTATTCTGCATCCTGAGTGGCTAAGGCCATTGTCAGCCATCGCCTCTGCATTGTGTCTCCTGCGCTGTGGGGGCACTGCGCTGCAAGGGGGGGGCTGTGGCACGTGGGTCACTATCGGTGGTTTCTTGTATGTCCAGCTTCGTAGGTTGATCGTTGGAAATTAAATTTGTTGTTTCTGGAGGCCATCGTGTTTTTTTTGTAGGAAAGGGTTTTTTTTTTTTTGTTTCTCAAACAAATGTTTGGGCCTGAAAACAGTTTTTCCATAGGAATCTACTTCGTGGATTTCGCCTATCGCGGGTTATTTTTAGAATGTAACCCTCGTGATAAATGAGGGACCACTGTACACATAAACAGATATGTCAGTTTGTCCACAATGGTGTCAGTATTAAAGGTGCAGTTTACAATGTCAGGAAGCTCGTTCTTTGCCGATCATTTGTCATAATCCAGGTACTGATTTAAAAAGAACAGACATACTAGCTTGACAACTGTGAGGTTGTAAGACGTGCTGACTGGCTGGTCATCTGTTTAATCATTTACATCAGTCCTCCATGAACATTTGGCTACTAGCTAGTTTCCCAAAATCATAGGTAGCACCTTTAAATGTTGCCTCCCTTTGCAGCTATTTTTTGTAACTCTTTGGGACAGGAAATATCTAATGACTTAAACTAGGTTTCATTCAGGACATGTCAGTATTGTTTGGGTTACTTTTTGCCACAGGAAAATCAATTCTTGCCTGTCTAGTTCACATTTTTACATGTTGATGCTGTGTACATATTTTTGCTATTTTATTCAAATACTATAAAAACAACAAAATAAAATCTACCAAGTTCTATCCCAGTGGTATGGTCATTATAAACTTGATAACAACAAAACAAAACCACAGTGCCTTAAACTTTTGCACAGTTCTGTGTGTGTGCTTACTTAGATACGTAAAGCCCGTTAATGAGTTGTGGTAAGGAATAAGGAACTAATAGAAGTTGAGCACTTCATATGAAGGGGGCACAACAACATTATTCATATTTACTAAAACAGTCTAATGACAATGGAAAATGATGTGGAAATAGTGATGAAATATGCCTTTTAGTCTCTGTCTCTTAGTTTGATTCAGTGTGAATGAAGACTAATTTCATGGATAAATTTGGATAATTGCACTGAGGTGATCAGAACTGTGATAAGTCAAGCTCATCTCTGCTGCTGAAGATCAAAAACAGAGGGGTTGCAGCAGCATTGTGACATTAATGTTACATACATGTATTTATCTCTAATTTACAAGAACTTTCCAGGAAATGAAGCATCTATTGCAACAAATATACTTTTTCAAAGATGGAATTCCATATGTTCTGCAATGATTTACACAGAACATCACACACAAAACTCATGTTTTCATAATGTAGTGTACAACTGACCAACTCCATTGCATCCTTTATTAGTGTCAGAGCCAACATAAAGTGGTTAAGGTAAAACTATGGTGGTTTGGATATTTTTCTGAAGGGGAGAAGAGGTGCTGTGTTACCATGGAAACACAGGAGGGTCAGTGAGGAGCTACTGCTGGTCTGACGAGCAGACTGACTAAGGAGAAGACAGAGGGCCAGACAGCAGGGGGACAAAGGGGAAACGAGGTGACTGTGTCTCAGTGTGTGCGTTTGTGTGTACGTAAACTCACCATCTGCGGTCTCCATAACGCTGGTGTGATGGTTGTAGCCACGGGAAACGCCTCGCACTGAGGCCACCTGGGGCCGCTCTGCATGAAGCAAGGAGCGTTCCGACAGCCCCGTCACATCGGGGGGCGCTGTGTGGTTATCTGTGATAGGCGGGTGTCGGGGGTTAAAATGTCAAACACCAGGCCTATTATTTTGTCATCCACAACTAAATGAAAAACTACTTTACGAATTAACAAACTGATCTGACAGCTTTGGCAGCTGCCTAACCATAAAAGCCACTTCACCATCTACAAGTGGAGACCCTGTATCTGCAGAGGGCATTCAATATTGATTTTATGTTGTACCTCTATTTTAACTGTCAGCTGTATTAAAGAATAACATACTATTTGACATATACAGCAGATATTATATGGCCTACTTCAATGCCCAACACAAAAAGGATGTTTTACACTGGTGTTACATTTTAGTGTTAAAAGAAAACACATTGTCCCTAGTGGGAAGCAATATAGGTGTTCATTTTTTAATAAGCAATCATATTCATGTATATTTACTATAGAGTGTAAGTGCTTCATTATGTTGGAGTGGAAAATATGGCTTAAAATGTAAAAGTTGTTAATGGGTGCTAAAACATACGACTATCAACGTTTTACTAAGAGTGAAACTATACTGTAATAATGTACTGTATATGGTTGTTTAATATTAAGGTCCATTTACAAGCAAAAATCAATAAATGCAGTTGACAGTAGAACATGCTAATAGTGTGGAACACATATACAGCACATAGTCATTATTCCATATAGACTTTGGTCAGGCTTGTTTAGCTATGCAATGTTGAGTGATGGCCTCGTAGTTGTCGTCTATGGCTGACATGAGTGACAGATCCAGAATCATTTTGAGAGGTACAGCGCATGGTGATACGGGAGATTTATTTACAGCTCCATTCAGCACCAGTCACTGCTGCTACTTTATGACAGCAAGCTCGAGGTAACATGAGCTGGACAGGAATGAGACAGCTCCGTCCTAATCGGATATAGTTCTGCCACTAGCATATATAGACGCACATTAACACACACACGCAAGGAAGGCACTGTCTCACTTTGCTGTGGTGGAAATACGAGTGAAGATAAATTCGCTGAATCTCATTAACTAGCTTCTGACACTGGCAGGGAAACATGGAACGAGCAGCTTTCGCAGCCAAGTGGCTTTAAGCTCATATTTTCATGTGACTGAATGACAGTGAGATGACAGACGGAGATGACTAATTAGAGAAATCTGAATTAAAACCCTGTCGTTTGTTCTCTTTGTCTTTCCTCATTATACGTTCTGTGTATCTGGAGGGAGATAAGGTCTCAGCAGCCAGAGATGTGTATTAAATCACTGTCTGTCGGAGCAATGGAATAAAAGTTCAAATGTCAACTTTTATATGACAAATATCTGACTGATTAACAAAAAAAGAACATATACTTATGCTGAAAGGAGCAGATGTGAGTAACAAAAAAACTCTGTCAAGATGCATGTCCACCCTGACAGGGTGGGATCAAAGCTGCACAAATACTCGGGGGGTTGGAGATGTCTGTGTATAAATGTGATTTGTATCATAATTTTAAATATCTAAGAGTCTTTGTGTCTGATCCATTATTCACCATTGGACAGCTACAGTAGATGTCAGTAGGCATTTAAACAGGTAATAGACTGGTAGTGTGATAGACTGCATGTGTGTCACTGACCTAGCTGCGTGTGTGCCATAAGGTCAGCCAGTGCAGTAGCTGTGGCGTTGGCGTTGAGAGCTGCGTGGGCAGTGGTGTTGGTGACGGATCTCCCTCCAGGGTGGGATGAGGTGGATGACGCGGAGGATGAAGTGGACGAGCCCTGGATGACGCGGTTAAACCAGTGCTCAACAGCTGGGTGACCATGGCCCTGATAGGGTGTGGAGGTGGCCAGGCGTCCTTGACGGCGCAGCGAGCCCTCGTCTTCTGACGCTGAGGAGGTGTCTGCGTTTGACAGGTCAAGACAGGGCAGCGTCATAAAAGAGCATAAGATGATGAGACTGTACAGAAAAAAAGTGCCAGGACTGATAATGGAGGTGAATCTCAAAGATGTACTGTGATATATTGTTTGACTTATATATACTGAATGCAGTAGATATAAGTCACTGAGATGAGCAGATGATTTTAATGAACATGAGAGCGTGAAATTCAACAGGATGCTTGTGTTTAGCATTTGATTTAGTTGTTTTTAATCTGAACTGTGAACACGCTAAAACACAAGCCCGAATGTGTGCAGATTACGTTGTTAGGAAAACAAGATATTGTTTGCAACTTCTTTAATATTGGATGCAATGAAAAATATATTCAAAATGTAACATCTTCATTAAGCACCACAAAGGAGCTACGATATGCAACGGTTTCTGTTTCTGCAAGTAAAATGATACATGATCTATAAATTTCTGCATTTCTAAATATAGGCATAAAACAACATTCATATTTTTAATTTACATATATAGTAAATATATATAAATATATCCTGCTGCACTCAAATCAAGCTATTGATGACTGTGGCTATCTCTGCATGGCTGAGAACAGGTGGTCTGAGCAAAAAATAGCTGAAACAGGTACAGCTTCTAAGCAAGGTACAGCAAGAATTGTTCAAAATGAGCACATTCCACTTCATGTGCCAGAGCTGTCTGTGTTTTTGACAGTGGCACTGAAGTTAAGGAAGTGTAGGCAGGTCTGTCTAAAATATGCACGCTGTGAGGTAGGTGAATGACAGACAATTTGTGGAAATGGACTATACACCTCAACAAAACCTGAAATCACCAAAAAGGTCAGACTAGGCCTTGATATCCACAATGAAGTAAACAGTGGGCTTTGTTCTGCAGCATAAAGAAAAAAACCTCATCCAGCTCATGTGTCCATATAATACAATAAGGTCTCGAAGTTATAGAAAACAGAACACCAACTCCAGGTCCACGGAGATGAAAATTAAAACTATGAGCATGCATAGTTTAATCAGTGCATGGCTGGTGAATATTGCGTATGGGACAGTTGTTCATGTGTTAGTTCATCAACTGAATGGTTATTAGAATCACTTTTACCCACCTTGAGCTTCCTCACAGCCTTGCAGAGGCTGTCAGAGGAAGGCTGAAGGAGGCTTGATTATAACAAGCTCAAATTTAACAACTATACAACCGGCTCACTCATGGGAGTTATCTTGCATTTATGATTCTGTTTGTTATTCCAACTCTCTCCACTGTATCTCAGTAACCTTGACACAGTTACACAGGGGGAAGAGAGGGTCAGAGAAGAAATGTAAAACAGAAACAGAGAAAGAAGGAAAAAATAACTAAAACTTGAAATATTTCATTCGTCACAGATACAAAACCAATGTTGACAGTGCACATCTGAGATAGAGAAGGATAAGCAGCAAGTAAGAATTTGGAGGCAGTGAGGGACATAAACAACAGAAAACAAAGCAGTGACAACAACAGATGGACTACTTTCTAACTCCAATATTGCCACTACTCCTACATCTATCTTATATTACAGATTATCTTGCATATACAGTACACTGATGATGCTGTGGATCTGTAAACAATACAAACTGTCTTTGTGTAGCATGTACTTGATTACTGAAAGATACTTAAGTAACCACAAAGACACCCCTTCTCACGTCCAAACCCCTATGTCTGAGCTCTTAATCCGGTTACTTGCTCCACCGCTGTGTCCTTCCTCTTTACGCAAGACATAAAGACCCCCCACCAATTAACTCTCTCACCAAAGCCAAAGCAGTTGCACTGTCTTACAGGCTGGGAAGTGCTCTGTTATCACACACACTATCAAACTGATTGATGTAAAGGTATAATACTTTGACGCGGAATTATCTCAGCAAACCTGGCAATGCACAAACAATGCCACTGGGGCTTTGGATTTGTGACTGACAAGGGCCACAGAAAGGCGTGAGGAAGAGAAATTCAAATGAGGTACACCATTCAGAACAAACTGTTATAAAAGCAGGCAAAAGTTCAACATTTTGAGACTATGCTAAAAATCTGATTATGCATCCATTATGCAACTTACTGTATGTGGGATGGGAGCACAACGGTGAGAACAGACTCCTTTATTGTCAGTAAGAAAGGCCACATTCATGAAACTGCACATTTTTTTCCAGTAATGAATGCTTGGAAACATCTTGTAGCACTGGACACAACACTGTTGTCATCTGACATTGTAACATTCCCAGTAAGATGAACAGACGTCTCACCTGGTGGAGTGCATGCCTCTACAGAGGACTGAACTAACACCGATCGTCTTTTGGAGGGCATGGGCATCTTCCTCTCTTTGTACTTTGCTAAAGCTGCTTGGACGGCTTCTGTGTGCAAATCTAAGGGGGACAAAGCAGCACAGTGTTATCTAGAGCTGAAAAGAAGAGTATGATCCATTTCAAATTCTTAGGCAGCATGAACACATGATTACCAGATCTGAAGCGTTCATCCCGGGTGTTGGCGGCCCGAGACTTGTTGTGTTTGGTACCTGGGAGTACGACTTGGGAGGGGGCCTGGATCCTGTTGTCAATTTGTAGTGAAGGATCTACACCTGAGGACACACAACAACATGAACACACTGATAAAACGGACTTAAGACATTTCAGATGCAGAAAATCCCATCACCGAACCTAATGTACTTGCTATAGAATGGGATTTAGAGTAACACTTCTGAGTGATTGCTCAACCAGATCAACCTATCCACAAGCTTAATAGTAATCCCTATAGGCTGCTTTATTCTAATAAAGTAGCTTGGAGTTGAGAAAGTATTCCCTTTAATTAATCCAGCCTCTTTAGCAGCTTTCCAACTGTCTCCAGCTTTCCAAGGATAGCTGGAGAAAGCAAATGCAAATTACATGGCTATAACTGAAAGGAGGTGATTAAGCACCATGAATGTCAAGAAGACAACATCTTTCTAACTAGAACATTCTAAAATTATCAAACTCTCATATTCATCAGCTTCGCTATGCTCTGCATGATGCGAGGTGTGATTCATCCCTTAGCTTATGCAATACTTATTTCAGCTTCATTAAGCAGCTAGTGGCTGCCATCAGAGAGAAAACCCAGGTCTAATGCCTGGAGGAAGGTCACAGTTCTAACTCTATTAGCAGTCTTCACTATCGCCTGTGTCGTTCGCATCCTGATGTACCTGACGTTAGCAGGAAGGCTAAATGAACAGGAGATATCTGGCAATCACTTTGACGAGAACAAAAATATGAACAAGTTTCAAGAATGCAACAGTAGATCAAATGCTTCATAAGAAACGATAAGATAAGAAACTTTATCCCACACTGGGAAAATTCTTTTGTAACAGCAGCATACAGTGTTTGACACAGAAAAAAAATATAATATAAATAATAGAGCACACTTGCAAGTGCAAGTAACTTAAGATTAAAATTAAAATAAAAAAATTATAATTATACCCCATCTGCACACACAGAGAACAGAAATAAGGGGCATCAAAGAAAAAAAGTATTGCACTCAGACTGGATTATATACAAATTTCATGGGATAACTTTTACAAATGGGATTATTTACACAATGCAATGGTTATAAAGTACAGAGAATAAAGGGCTTACCGGTATATTTAAAATTTGAAATTGCACAGCACAACTCAAGAGGATTAGAATATGAATGAGTGTGTGTGTGTTTTTATGAGTGTGTAGTGTATATTAGCCATATGAAGCACTGTGTGGAGTTGTACAGTCTGATGGCTGTGGAGAGGAAAGACCTGCGGTAGCGCTCCTTCCTACACTGTGGATGTAACAGTCTGCGGCAGAAGGAGCTGCTCAGGTCCTCCACATTGTGGTGCAGTGGGTGGCAGGTGTTGTCCATGATGGATGTCAGCTTGGCTAACATCCTTCTGTCTGCCATCTCCTCGATGGAGTCCAGTGGGCAGCCCAGGACAGAGCCAGCTCCCTTAACCAGTTTATTCAGCCTTTTTCCGTCTGTCTGTGCTGCTCCCCGCCCAGCACACGTTGGCATAGAAGACTGCAGAGGCTACCACAGTGTTGTAAAAAGTCCGGAGCAGTGCCCTGCTCACATTAAAGGACCTCAGTCTCCTCAGTAGGTGGCGGCAACTCTGGCCCTTTTTGTAGAGGGCATCCATATTGTGTGACCAGTCCAGTTTGTTGTTGAGGTGAACACCCAGGTATTTAAATCAGTCCACAATCTCAATGTCTGAACCCTGGATGTTCACCGGTGTATGTGGTGGAGCTGTAATGGAAGTCAATCACATTTTCCTTTGTCTTACTGGTCTAGATGGTTCAGTTCACACCAGTCGACAAAGTCTCTGATGACTCCCCTGTATCCCAGTTTGTTCCACACAGCCCACAACTGTAGTGCCATCGGAGAACTTCTGGAAATGGCAGTGATTGGAGTTGTGTCTGAAGTCCCATGTGTACATAGAGAACAGGAAGGGTGAGAGGACAGTCCCCTGGGGAGCCCCCGTGCTGCAGACTACCACATCTGATGTACAGCCACGTAGCCTCACATACTGTGGTCTGTCGGGGAGGTAGTTGATGGTCCATGTGGACAGGTGACGGTCCACACCTGCCTCCTCCAGCTTCCCCCGCAGCAGTGCTGGCTGGATAGTGTTGAAAGCGCTGGAGAAGTCAAGGAGCATGACTCTCAAAGTGCTCCCAGCAGTCTCCAGGTGAGACAGGGCCCGGTGCAGCAGGTAGATGACAGCGTCATCCACGCCAATTTAAAACATGACTATTAAACTCATAAATACATAAATAACTTTGTGCACTATTATACTGCTATAATAGTGATGGTGATTTTTTTCTCCACAGTAAAAGTTTAAGAAACAAGTTTATAGATATTTCTGGTTTTGAATTTTTCTTTATAGACTGAATATGCAACACTTTTGCTAAGCAGTGGCACATTTAAAAAATCTGAAGTGACAAAACCTGGACATGTGAAATGAACAAAATCTAAAACTAATTAAAAAATATACTGCTAAAACAAAATGTGAACATAATAATCACAATCAAAAGGTATATTTAATTAATCATTTATTTTCTCACCTACCTCTAGATGAAATAAAAACTTGGGATTGCCTAAAGGTGGAGTAAACTATTTTCTGAGAGACTGCACAGATTAGAACTGAACAGCCAAACAAATACAATCCTTAGTTCTCTTTCAGTCAGACCCGCCTGATGCTAATTCATGAACATAGACTGCGGTGGTACAATATTTCAATAAATCATTTTATGAACACAAACTTTCTGGAATACTGTTGTGTGAATCAGCCCGATCAACTTTGTGTTTACCTCATTTCCAGACTTTGGGCAGCACACAAATACCTCTTATTAGTGCCCATTTATTGATTACCACATTCAGTGTTTTAATGACAAATTCAGAAATGAGAGTGAAATAGGAGAGTCGACAATGATAACATCTTTTGCCTGAACAGGCACATTTTAGGTTGTTCTGATATTGCTGTGCCTCAGTGGACTTCACACAGTGTCTGCCTTTGCAAGTCACATGCTTGAAAAGCCATTTAGGGACACAGTCTTACCAAACCACATTATGCCAACTACTGTAGACCCAACAACTGACTGGGTGACCAGCCAGTCAGACAGCCATAAGCCTGCTCAGCTTTTCAGCTGCAGCTTAGGAGGGTGGGGGTGGATCAGCAAGCTCCACACAGTCAGCAAGTCTCAGACAGGAGTAGCACACACAACAAGGCAGAACAACATTTACACACACTTCAAGTGAATTTATTTAATGATATTGCCCATGTTCAATATGGATTGAGGGCATTTGAGGACAGAACGCATCGCAGCCTGCATCACGTGTTTTCCTCTCCTGCAGGGCAGGCACATCACTGTACGTTGGTCCCCTATATCACTCTGACAATTCATTCACAGCACAGCCTTTCCCTCCCAGAGGATACAGGTCTATAAAACAAGCCAGGACACCAGACCCGGTTGCTGGGCAGAGCACACGTTAGAGACAGTGCATGCTGAACCAATCAGAGGGATGCTCCACTATAGTGAATGTTGTGATTGGTTCAGTGCGCGCCCTGATGAATTTTTAGTACCTGTCTGAAAGCCAGCATGTGTTTTGTCTCATTTCATTGAGAGCAAATAAGCTTACCAATGATTTGCATTAATTCCACAGTTGTAGATTTGAACTACACCTTAAAACATTACATGATTTAATTCATTTGTTACAAATACAGTTGAAAACCTGATTGACAAAAATGTCATTTAAGGTCAAATATTACAACTTCAAAGACTACTACGCACTTTAAGGAGAAACATACATTTGTTCACAGGACTTCATCTGTTGTGGACATACCCACATCGACATGTGATCACCAAATTTTAAGCTTGAGTATTTTGCTTACTGATAAATACTGCAGGCCCACACTTAAAACTAAAAATGTATTTACCCTCAAACCTCACAGGGAAGATCAAACACTCATATGTAATTCACCCTCATTTAGATGTTAAGTTACTTTGTGCACATGTCCTAAGACAACAGTGTTGCAAAGCAGTCAAACACCTTATGAGATTCTGTATGGACCTTAAAAATAAAGTTATTGTCAGACTCCTATTTCAGCTCTGCAGCTGTTACATTCTAACATACTAAACGAATGTGTCATTAAATTCAAAAACATTGGTTCATCTTAAAGGAAGCATATGTCGTATCTGAAGAATCTCACTTACTGTACATCCAAAGCTACAGCTACACTACATCTATGCTGTGCCTGACTAAATTGATCTAATAATGAAAGAAAATAATTCATTTCATGAAAACACATAAATACGTAACTAATGACAAGAGAAAGAGACAGAGACAGAGACAGACACACAGAGATGGAGGGAGAGATAACAAAACAAATGAAGGAGATAAACTGCCCGAGCTACATAACAGGCCTAACTCATTAAAGCGTCAACTGAGAGGCCCACACCAAGTATTCACTAAGGCTTCATGTTCTGAGAGAACACCAAACCAGCGACTGCTATGACCCCTGATCATTGAACAAATCAGCATGAAGCCTACAGAAAAGCGGCTCCTATCTGGGATTTACCACAAACCAAGTTAACCTTACAGTTTGTCTGAAGCATCTGTGACAGACTGCACTACCAGGGATACAAAGCTATACAGGAATAAGATGATAAATATACAGATAGTGAATTTTACTGAACACAATCACAGTAAAAATGTATCAGTAAAAGTTCACACCTCCCTTTTTCAACACATGAAGGTAGGACTAATTTAATTTAGACTGTGCATACAGTATACTTTGATATGCAGTACGTCTGATATAAAGTTACAGCATTAGTAAAAGATCATATCAAGCTCCATGACTACAGTTCAAGTCCATATTTGAGGAGCCAAGGAAAAATTTTTAAAATACATTACTTAGTCCTTTCTGACAACTTTATGAGCATGTATACGGTGATATTGCTCCGCCTTTGCATTAATTAATTTAACGTTTGTTCCCAAATTAAAATGTGCTACATTTAAAAATGTCTCTTCTACAAGCTGTACGGAAAGCATCATAATTGATATTAAACCTGAACCACTGTCATAGTGTACTCTTGCAAGGACATTATGCTATCTTCTGATGTAAAACTTGCTCTGAACAGTCCATTTTCTGCAGGCCCACATGCCTTACCTTGGATCTGTGGGATGTACGGTGCCAACAGCTTGCTTCTTTTCTTCTCATAGCCCTTCTGAGTGATGTCCCCTACACAGACAGAGACAGAGAAATACAGAGGAACAGACAGACAGAGAGAGAGAAGGAGGGGGAAGAGAGATGAGTCATTAGCTCAGCCGTGCCCTGGTGTGTGTGTTGCATGCACACTAGTACTTTAGGATCACAATGCCAGACTGGTTACACTGGCACCACGAGGCACCAAAGGAGAGTTAGGGTTGGAGATGATCAGCTCTCACCTGCTAGATGTTTCTCACATGCATGCACAGGAAGTGACATTGCAACTGTTCACATGCACATTCTAAAATTTGATAGAACTGCATGTGGATGACAATGATAACAAGTGTGCCACAGGGGGCATTTAAAAGTGCTTCTTGTCTGCCATGGTGTGTAAACAAACAGTAATCAAGTAAAAGTATTAAGTAGAACTATTCAGAAAATAAGTGCTTACCTAAGGGTAAGATTACTCAATTCGTGAGTAACTTTATGATGTAGAATATATTATGGTTTATTTGAACAGGTTATCTGTCTAAAGGTGATAATATAAAGTCCACTTTAATTATCACCAGTAAATTGAGATGATGTGTTGCATATTTTTTGCTCATTTTCTCTTTACTAAATTATTTCTTATATTTGTTAATTTTGTTGCTTACTTGTTGGCTTATTGATTGTTTTTGTTCATTTTTGTTGGCTATATAGTTTATTTTGGTTCTTTTTTGTTCATCCTTTTGTTTCTGTTCTTTTTTGTTAATTTACTTTATCATGTTTGTTCATTTGTGTGCATTTTGTTCATTTTTGTTTATTTTGTCAGTTTACTTGATTATTTTTTGTTAACTTTCTGCTTATTTTGTTGTTTAATTTGTTTCTTTGGTTAATTTACACGATTGTTTTCTTCACTTTGGTTATTTGCTCGTTTTTGGTTGTACCTCTTTATTAAAGGTGAAGTTTTTATGTAGACCAGTGAATGTCATCATCAATATGAATCCTACTCAGTGATGTGTGGCCATATAAAGCAGAGTACAAGTACATTTTTCATCACAAATGTAACTGAGTAAGATTAAAAGCATTCTATAATACAACTATTCTCAGAAGTACATTTTCTGTTACAATATTACTCGAGTAAATGTATTTGAGAACTACCCACCTTGCTTGTTGATTAAACATGGAGCATTTGTTCTCTAAGCATTTTATTCAGAGTTAACTGTTACAGATTTCACCGAGGTGATCCATTAGATTATTTCATTGTATTTAATCACTTTTCTTAAATTGTTCAGGTCACTGTCAATGTCACAACAATCTGAGGAAACAATAAAATGTGTCCTGAACAGAGGTGGGTAGTACTCGAGTACATTTACTCCTTTCTATATCTAAAGATGGCGGTGCCCTGTTTGGCAGCGGATGCTTCGGCTCCTGGCAACACAGCCAACAGATTGCTTAATTTGCCATCTTGGACAGTGTTGTCTGGAGCAGCAGCTCAGCAAAACAATACAATAATAGTATATGACCGTCAGTTTATGTTAAGTTTGAGCAGGTTCAATCATTTGGACCCCGAGGTGCAGCCCACTCTTCGAAGCCTCGGTCTACTCTGCTGGAGACCCAGCGGGCTACAATGCAGCGGGAATCCTTCCACCAGCACAGGCCGCCCACGGAGACACCGGAGGTGATGCGAGAGGAAACAGAAGCGCAATTTTGTGGCGGTCTTATAGCTAAGCTAAAAGCGAACCCATTCCGATCGCCTCTTCCCTCCGTGCTGCTCACCAACGTACTCTCCCTACAAAACAAACTGGACTACCTGAAGCTGGACTTAACCACCAAAAGGAAGACAAGAGACTGTTGCATCCTGATTCTCTGCGAGAGATGGCAAAACTCATCTGTCCCTGACACCGCCATTAGCCTGGACGGGCCAACAACATTCAGAGCCAACAGAAGCCATACTCTCACAGGTAAAAACCCAGGGGGGAGGGGGGCTGTTGCATCTACACGAACAACAACTGGTGTAACAACGCTACCCTGGTCTTAAGTCATTGCTCTGTGGACACAGAGTTTATGACTCAGTGTCCACCATCGTCACCACCATCATCATTGTTGCTGTGTACAGTCCACCTAGCGTTAACCCCAAACAAGCACTAAATACTCTCCACCATGCCATCAGTGACATGCAATCCACACACCCGGAGGGAGTTTTTCTTGCTGCTGGGGACCAGGCCAACATGAAGACTGTTCTTCCTAATTTCCACTAGCATGGAGATTTTGCTACAAGAGGGAAAAACACTCTGTACTTAGTAGACAGTAACATCAAGAAGGCCTTTAAGAGCAGCCCCGGCTCCCACCTTGGCTCCTCAGATCAACTCTCTGCTATGGTAATTCTAGCATACCAGCCCCTGTTCACCACAGATAAGCCTGTGGTGAAGAGGGTGCGAGTGTGGCCTGAGGGAGCTATGGCTGCACTGCAGGACTATTTTGAATGCACTGAATGGGGCATGTTCAAAGAGGCTGCAACATTCAATCAGCACACAGATGTGGCAGAGTATGCTGCACCTGTGTCAGACTACATCCAGTGGTGCATGGAGGAGGTCACAGGAACAAAGACAATAGTCACACGGGCCAACCAGAAACTTTGCATGACTAAGGAGGTGCGTGCTAGACTGGGGGAGCGCAATGATGCCTTCAAATCTGGTGATGCAGTGGAGCTCAGATCAGCGAGTGTAGCAAAGCGTGCCCACAGTCAGAAGATCCAAGGCTTCTTCCATGACCCCAGCAACACCAGACAACTGTGGCAGGCCATCCAGACTGTCACAGACTACAAAGCCACCCTTACCGTGCCGAAATGAAATCAGCTTCCTCAATGAGCTCAACAACTTCTTTGGAAGGTTTGAAGCTCTGAACCCTGCGAGGAAAGCTGCCCCCTGGTGAACAGGTCCTCAGGCTCGAAACCACAGCTGTGCGGAAAGCCCCAAGGAAAGTCAATGTACGGAAAGCCGCAGGCCCTGACAACATTCCAGGACGGCTGATCAAGTAGTGTGCAGACCAGCTCGCCCACGTTCACACAGACATCTTCAACACATCACTGAAGCAGGCCGTTGTTCCCTCATGCTTCAAGTCAGCTACAGTCATTCATGTGCCCAAGAAACCAACCATCACATGCTTTAATGACTTTCGCCCTGTTGCACTAACTTCCACCATCATGAAGTGCTTCGAGAGGGTGGTTAGGGACCACATCATCTCCATACTGCCCCCATCATTGGACCCGTTCCAATTCGCATACCAGCCTAACCGCTCCACTGAGGATGCCATCTCCTCTGCTCTCCACCTGAGCCTGGAGCACCTAGAGGAGAATAACACTCATGTGCGGATGCTGTTTCTGGACTTCCACTCAGCATTTAACACTATTATCTCCCAGGACCTTTGCATGCAAATTGGGCCCCCTGAGCCTCAACACCCCTCTGCGCAACTGGCTGCTGGACTTCCTCACCAACAGAACTCAGTCAGTCTGTGTCGGGAAATATCACCTCAAGTGTCATCTCCCTGAACACCGGCTCCCCCAGGGCTGTGTCCTGAACCTCCTGCTGTTTATCCTGATGACCTACGACTGGCATCCCAGGTTCAACACCAACCACATCCTGAAATATGCGGACGACACAGCTGTGGGCCTCATTCAGGATAACAACAAACTGGCTTACAGAGAGGAGGTGCGCCATCTGGTGGACTGGTGCAGGGTGAACAACCTGCTCCTGAACGTTGACAAAAGAGATCATTGTCGACTTCAGGAGGTCCCGACCTAGCCATACACCACTCCTTATTAACAGCACAGCGGTGGAGGTCGTCAGCAGCATCAAGTTCCTAGGGGTGCACATCACAGACAACCTCGGCTGGTCACTTCAAACCACCTTGCTGGTGAAGAAGGCACAGCAGTGCCTGCACTTCCTGCGACGGATGAGAAGGGCCTCCCTCCCCCCCCTCCCACACTCTCCACCTTCTACAGAAGAACCATCGAGAGCCTGCTGACCAGCTGCATCTCTGTCTGGTCTAGGAGCTGCAGGGCCTCGGACTGGAAGTCTCTGCAGAAAGTGGTGAGGACAGAGGAGATTATTGGGAACCCACACCCCGCCATCCAGGACATTGCTCATAGCCGCTGCTTACCCAGAGCTCACCAGATCCTCTCCGACCCCACCCACCCCCACCAGGGACTGTTGTCCCAGCTGACGTCTGGCAGAGGTTCCACAGCATTCATTACAGAACAGCCAGACTCAGTAACAGTTAACAGCTGGACACACAAGAAACCACCGATGATGACCCACGCGTTACAGTCCCCCCTCCCCCACAATTGTTCCCTCAAAAATTCTACACACAACACCCCAGAATGAC
>JAQQAE010002361.1:0-22526 GCA_029823295.1 Pseudamia nigra
AAAAAGAATATAGACACAACTTTAAGGTTCGGACGTAGGACGGTGACATAATTGGGTGATGACAGGTCCTATGTGAAACAAAAGCAAAATACCAACTTGCTTTTTTTCATGTTTTAAGGTTTTGTATTTTATGCAAGTATGTACAACCAAAATTCCAAAAAGTTGGAATATAAAAAAATGTAATAAAAAAAACAGAATGCAAATATTTCCAAATCTCATAAACCCATATTTTAATATCAGCTCCATTTGAATTTGATTACAGTAACGCATCTCAAAAAAGCTGGAACAGGGCAAGAAAAGGCTGGAAAAGTAATCGGTACAAATCAAAAACAACTTGAGGAGCATTTGACAACTAATTAGGTTATTTGTCAAGTGTTGTCAAGGTAACAGGTCAGTAACATGACTGGGTATGAAAGGAGCATTTTAGATGTAAAGACAGATCCACAGACGTTCACCAATCTGCGACAAACTGTCTAATAATTGTGGAACAACTGCAGAAAAAAGTTATGCTAAAATAATATCATCAAAAGGTTCAAACAATCGGGAGGAAGGTCAAAGGTCAAAACTGGATGCTCATGACCTTCAGGCCTTTAGGCAGCACTGCATTAAAAACAGACATTATTCTCCACTGGAAATCATTGCTTGCACTCAGGAACACAGTTCACTGAGTAATCCACAAATACAAGCTAAAGCTGTATCACGCAAAGAAGAAGACATATGTGAACGCGCTCCAGAAAGGCCGCCGTCTTCTCTGGACCAAAGCTCATTTAAGAAGACGGTGGCGTCTCTGGATCATGTTTTCATGTGGCATCCAGTTTTGACCTTCAACCTTCCTCCTGATTTTCTGAATCTTACGATGATATCACACACTGTAGATGATGAGATCTTCAAAGTCTTCGTAATTTTACATCGAGGAACATTTTTCTGATTAGTAGTTGTCAAATGCGCCTCAGTTGTTTTTGATTTGTGCCAATTACGTTTCCAGTCTTTTGTTACCCCTCTTCCAACTGTTTTGAGATGTGTTGCTACCATCAAATTCAAAAATGAGTTCATATTTTCCATTAAATGTCTCAGTTTCAACATCTGACATGTTGTTTATGTTCTACTGGGAATAAAATATGGGTTTATGAGATTTGCTAATCATTGTATTCTGTCTTGATTTATATCCTGCCTTTTTTGGAATTGGGGTTGTTTGCTTGAGAGCCATATTTTCCTTGATTTGTTTGTTTTCACTTGCCAGGCTGACAGTGTACATGAGAAACCGTTCTTTATGTTTTGCCTGGTAAAAATAAAGGTTATATTAAAATAGATAAATAGATACATACTGAGGACGTAGCCTGTCATCACATTAATGCCCCAAATAATCCCACATTATGCCTTCCTCAAAAGTACACTTGATGTATATGAAAGTGACAATGACGATGTGTTCACTGACTGCATGGAAATCCCTGACAGTCTGGCACAGCAGAGATACTCATGTTACAGGAACACCCAGGATTAAAGTGGCTTTCCAAGGAAAAGGTATGAAGATTTATGACAACAGTACCACACTAATTTTAATGTTTCACAGAGAATGCCGTCTGACAGGATCCTGGCATATAGATTTCTTCTTATTAAATTTAAAAATTCTAATTTTCAAATTTAATAAAGTAGCGTCTAATCTAATTCTGCGGGAAAATATTCTTAACTAAGAACCAGAGAGAGCATCAGCCAAATCCATCCTGTCTGAAACAGGCACTTTGCTGATGCAGAGTGGAGGGTGTGTGCAGCGGCAGCCGCATGAGTGTGTGGGTGGTGTGTGCAGTGCATCTGCATGTGTGCGCTCCTCGTGTGTGCATGTGTGCAAGCGGGGTTACAAAAAGACCTTTCTCATTCACAAACTGTGCCATGTGGCGCTGGGTTGGTCCCTTTAAGAGGCATGTCTCGGAGTTTTTTTACTAAGGCTGACGGCTGGAAAAGATGAGTGCTGATCAATTATTTAGAAGCAAGGACACACAAACAAAAATGCACGCTACATAAGTGAAGGACATGTAGGCCTATAAGAGGTAGACAGCTGTGAGTGGTCTGAGCAACCGAGAAGTGTACTAAAACACACACTGAGCAAAGTTGATCAGTATAATGTCAGTAGGACACAAATGAGCAACGATGTGGTTTATACCTTCCACTGCACAAACACACACAGAGACACACACAGGCAGCAGAGGGGAGAAATCCTCAGCCTTCTGTTATTCAGTGTGCATAATTTATAGCAGCCCCAGATCTCCCTGCTAATGACAGCACACTGGGGCATCTGCAGCACAGCAGCAGCAACAGCTAACTGGCATGGTTCTGTGTGTGTATGTGTGTGTGCAAAGGTATAATGCTCTGTTGAGACAAGGACAGCGAGAGAGACAGAAGGAGAAAGAAACAGTAGAAAGAAACATTGAGGGTGTCTGAAATAGACTCAGATAACGCAACAAAGAGGGGAAAAGGATAAGACAGACAAGTGAGAGGCCTCTTGCAGCACACACAGACGCACACAAAACATGTTAGCGATTCGCCCAACAAATTTCTCTGATGCACATCCACATTAATACACAGTACGTATTGGACGCTAGTGTGAGTACCACCTTAACTCTGACTTAAGGTGGACTATCACAATGCACAATGAAACAGGAATGGCATCCAGACCTCAGCCAAGGCCAGTGTTAACTCTTCTTGTTCCACAAAATCATTAGACTGCAAACAAAGCACAATATGCAGCATATGTTTTCCTTGGTTTTGTGGATTGGTGTCACTAGTTAATTGAATTGGCTGTTACCATGGCAACAAAGGTCTTATTTGTACCAAAGAGTATGGAATAGAAGAGGCCGGATTCTTCTCTGATGACAGCTTTCAATCCAACATGGTGATGGTGAAGATGGAGCTCTGCTGTTATGCATTGATTTTGGTGCTGGACAAAGAATTAGGGTTCGGTTCGTCGAGACGATGAGATGAGAGGAAAATTACAAAACTATGGAGTTTTTTAAGAACGACTTTGACAGAAAAGTAGCTCAGTTGCTGTGCCACTCTGTTGTAATTGAACAAACATTTGCTTTCAGTTCTCATCAACAGAGGTTCTTTGGTTCTGTTGTACTAAGATAGCCAGGGGATGTCCACTGATTTAAAAAAAGTGAGAAATACACCGATCAGTAACAACATTATGACCACTCATGCGGTCACACCTTGGGTTAGAGCTGTTCTGGCATCAAAAAGTGAAACCTACACAACATTATGTGGTAGTAATATTTTGTTCCCTTAGATACTCAAATGGATTGAGATCCAGTTGTCCTTCCTTCCGCATGGGGGTCTGTCTGCAGGACCCGGACCACCAAACAAGACCCACAGTTTTGGAGATGTTTTGACCCACTTGTCTTGACATCATTTGGCTCTCGTCTAGGTTGCTTGCATCCTTACGTTGCACCATTTTTTTTTCCTTTGGCTTCAAAGACATAAACATCAAGGACTAAACGTTCACTTGCAGCTTCATATATCCTACAGCAGTCAGCAGTCATGTCATGACAGATCAGTATAAATACACTCCTTTACGTAGGCCTGCACCATAACCCTACCCAACACCACCAAGTTTTATGAAAATCAATACAAGAGACAAACACATACCTGTGTTCACATAATAACTGCACTATTGAACATTGTGAACACACTAAGGAGAAAATCTACACAGCAGATTCTCTCATTTCTCCACAAACACTTCACTCTCACTTTTATCTGGAAAATGCATTTTGTAGAGTCAAAACCTGCTAAAATGAAAGTTGAAATGCTATGTGATGGTGTAATGAGTTGGGTTTGTTTCCTGTTGCATGGTGTGTTTTGATGTCGTATCACAGTACCACAATCTCCCAAATGTGGAATGCAGTGACCAGTACCACAACGGTTCTGCCTTCCAGCTGCAGCGAACAAAGATGTGAGCCTCCACTGCCTGTCAGCCCGAAGAAATTAAACTGCAGATCAAGCAGCATATGATGCCTACTGTACTAGGCAAGATACGCATGTGCACTGTATGCAACTACAGTTTGCAAACACACTGGATTTCTTTTTAACATTCATGCAGACATTATGCATGCACACGCACCTATGCATTCTACTTGATGGTACATGCAGCATTAAGATAAAGGTTAGTAACCATAACAACTCATATTTACTACACAATTCTCAACTGAATTGTGTTGTTAGGTATACTGTAGTTACTGATAACAGGTTCTGTTTTTGTGCAAGACTCGTGTCAAACCTGCAACCTCACTGTGATGCAACAATCTGGAGATCTGGAGGCACGTTTACAGAGGTTTGCAACATTTGAATATTGACATGCAACTTGGTGCACCCTACAGTGTTGGGAAAGTAGCTAGTAGGCGACTGTTCACTATAAATGATTAACCAGGCAACTTGGCTTACAGCCTCACAGTTAAGCTAGTATTTCTGTTCTTTTTTTTAACCTGCATCAGATGATAAAAGGAATCTGAAATGCAGACCGTCTCTCTTCAGTCATCTTGTGGTTAGATAAACTACAGTCACTAGCTCCGTAGTAGCTAATGCTGTGACTGTTTATAACTCTGTGAGTGAGCACACGAGCTCATACATCTATGCGGTTGTAAGTCACGTTGACTAGCAGGTCACGTGTCTAATCATTCAGCGTGGACCGCTACAAAGGATCGGCTACGAGCTAGATTCCCAACATCATAGATTGCATCTTTAATGTAGAGGCTTAAACACTGCATCAGTCTTATGAAAGGAACCTGGCAGATTTCACAAAATGCTGAACAATTCCTTTAATGTCGGGGCCAAACCTGCGTATTTTGCCTCCATAACTTACATCTATTTACATCAAAGCCAGAGAACTTTGTCCCTTTCTTTCATCTGTCCTTTGCTGACTGACACAAGGCAGGAAAAAGCTAAACCCTAAACTCCAGTTACACTCAGCTACAACAGTGGAGAGAGACGGGAAGAGGCCGAGAGACAGTGAGTGCGTGAGACTTGATGCATGCAGCACTAGATACTGAATCAGTGACAGGAGCATGCTTGGGCATCAGATAAAGCTATTTTAGGAAGGAACTGTCAATGTATTTCAAAAGGCATGTCAACAGCAATGATCAGAGGAGACCTACATTATGCTTTACCCTGCCTGCGGTGTGAGCCAGAACTGTTTTTGTACTTTTCATGTGAACAGTCCACACTTAAAATAAAACAGGACAGCAGAGCTCAGGTAAAGACATACATGCAGATTCAGCTGTTCGGGATCAGTTTCTCAGCAGCTAAAAGCTGTACTTACTTCACCTACATTTGATTTTTGGCATCAAATACAGTATATGCCACCAGAATTTAGGTGAAGTGAGGATATTGTCATAGAGAGCAGCACTGCCAGCGTCAAGCAAGTCTTCTTAGAAACAGAAAGACATATTGACAGCTCGTACCATTAAATCAACAGTAGCTCTGCTCTTGACTGATGGCTCTGCTATCTTTTATAGTCACAAAAAATATTACTGTCTCAAATTTATCTCACAGCAGGGAGTTTGCGCTTTAGCTAGCTCTAAATGTCAACACTGACAAAAAGTCTGAATAGAACTCTGAGGCAGCAACCCAAAAAACATATATTAGCTTTTACATAATTGTCTGTAAAGCAGAAAGAACAATAATAATGTTGCTTCCTTATACAACTCCAACCTTGATCATCACGAAATGTCTCATATGAGCACTATCTCTGTTTGCAGCTCTGTAGGGATTAGTATCTAGAGACAGAATAAAGAATCAGCATCACGGTTACATTGTGCAGATGTAGTCCGACTACAAACAAACAACATATCAGTCTTTGGAGTTAAAGTTCAAAGCTTTGTAAAAATTCTTACCCACCCACTTCCTGCCACCTCTCTTCTGGGTTATGGTATCTAACTTTAAAAAAAAACTTACATTACAGTGAGTGGAGGGCGTCAGAAAATCTGTTCCAACTCAATTGAGCCTCAGTTTACACGTGTGTTTGTCAATTTAAGACAATTTTACAAGTCAAGAAAGTTGCAGATTAACATGTGATGTATATGTCCACATCAAAATGGCTGCTAACTCAGCAAATTTAACCTTGTTTTTCAAGAGTAAAGTAGTGAAAGAGCTGGAAATAATTACAGGTCTGCTCATGATGACCGGCTCTGAAAAAATTATGGCAAAAGAGTTATGATGATGTCCTGAATGCAATTTCCTGTTTGCATAATTATGTATTTCTACAGTATTACAACATAGAACTCTTACAATAAATTGCTACATTCCTCACTTGGAGAGTTATCTTAAAAATGTACAAACATTTGTGTAAATGGTGACATAATTCAGCGAGGATCAGAACGTTTTTGCTTGCTGCTGACTGTAATGCAGTTCTCTTGCCAAGTTAGGTCCCATGGGTCAAAACTGGAAGGGGCGGCACTTCGGATTTTCTATTACTTAACATCAAAATACTATATGATAGTACTACATGCAGTCATCTGGCAACATAACCATGAGTTATAACAGATGGGTTTCACAACTGAACTATGCTTTCACGAAATAAACCTATGGCCTTATTCATGTGACACTGAAATAGCAGGAAAACGATCAAATGCAGCAGGTCAATTCAGGTGCTTAGCGTGGCTCATAGGATGTACTCCACTGAAATAATCCTTCCATTAGGTGACTATTTCAGTCCTTCCTTCTGCTGCCTACAAGAGTCCATCTTGCTATGTGGAAGACCAAAATGAGCATCTTTTTATGTGGTGTTATCTTTTGCAGGGATGGAGTCGTTGCAATACAGCAGCTCACCTCCAACACATAGTTTTGCAAAGGCACTGTCCCTGCATCCTGCAATTAACACCATACAAGACAATTGTGAACACATGATTGGTGCGACCCCCCCCCCCCTTATTCCATAATAATAGTGAGTTGTGTGACAAGATGTAGTAGTGATACAAGCTACGTGAGTCTAAATCTTCTAAACACTGTTAATAAAACTAGCAAAAGTAGCAGGTCTTTTGTTCCAGCCTCTGCAGCTTTTGGATTGTTTTATATAATTGTTGGCACTCGGTGAAGACAATAAAAGTAACAAGTTGAAAAGTGTCACTATAGTTGCAGAAGGAACAAGTTTGCCATCTTCTTAAAATGGAACATTTTACTACAACCACAGCTACTTGTTATATACAGTAGCAGCATCTAGATGCGCTTGCACAGACTGCCATATTGTGCCTTTTATGTGAGCAGAAACAGAACAAGGCAGGTCTGGTGACACTGTTACAAACTGACAAATTCTTTAGAGAGAGAGAGGAGGTAGAATTACAACTATATGGTCTTAAACACAGGAGACCAGTACGTATCAAACCCGAGCATGCATTGCTATGTTTAAATTACCGTACGTCCATTTTGTTGCCATGAATCTGAGTTGACAGCTGCCTTTAAAGGTCACAAGCAGACTACTATCACAGCCCAAATGCAAAAAACTGTTTTGTACGTTCTAACATGAACTGTGGTATTTTGTGTAGTTTCTCCTGTTACCGGATGAGGAGCTAATCTGTCATCCTATAGAACGTACTAGATCAGCAAATCTGCAAACACTTGCATATGTCACTTTGGGAATCATTGGAAATCGAAGTATTCTGTCATGTACGTAGGTACGAAAACGATGCTGGAATGAACATAGTCCTTTTCTCATTTCTTGTTCATTAGTGAAACATGAAGCTTTTTGTCTCCAAGGAACAAACTGAATTAAAGGAGTTCCCAAAAGCAAATGAAGCTGTAGACACTAGTGCTAATATAAAACTGGCAACATTTACGGCTCTTTTCCACCGACATGGAGCTCAGGCTGTTAATGCATCTCATTTTGAACGATTCGGAGCATTTCCACCTACAATAAATTGGTTGTGATATGGAAAGTTGATTGACAACTGGAACTGAAACTGCTGTGACCGTGTCATAGTCCACAGGTCGAAGAGTGAAATCAGAAAACAAGGATATGAGGGCTGGTCCTGTAGATGGCGCTACGGTCCCAAAAACACTGAGCAAAACCAGTTCAAGAACTAGCTGAATTAATTTGTTAGAAAAGGCCTATCATGGGCTGCCGGTGACGTGGGGGATATATACTTACTACACACATCAAATAATCTAATTAGGTTGTGTATCTCCTTGTGTTTTGATCTCATGGCATGTCTCATTTCAGTGAATCACCTCATGAGTGAATATTTCCTCCCCTGAGTTTATCACTGGCTGTAGAATGTGTTTTAAGCCAGAGCCTGATTGCAACTGTCATAAATAAATGACTTGATGATTTTAGTATGTCATGGTGGCAAAAAATAGAGCATTAATTTGTGCAGTAAGTTCAAGTGTTGGATGCCCCCGTATCCAGTGTTAGGATTTCAGACGTACTGTTGGCTTTTATTCTTGGGACCTTTTCATCCTTATTTTCACTTTGGGTTTGCTGCTTGTTTGTAAAAAAAAAAAAAAAAAAGAGATTCTGAAATATTTTACTGTTCAGCAGTGCTCTTAAAGGCTGTACACATATGACAGTTACACTTTAAAACAGGATTCTTACTCATGGTCAGCAGGGAGATTACACTATCAACATCCAATCCACCTCTCAGATGTACAACAGAACAAGCAGTTAAAGTAGAAAATAGTATCTCAAAAGCAGTGTACCACTTAAAATAATCAAGCAAGTGGAGGCATTGCCACTTTTAGACATACGCAGTGTTTACTTAAATGAATAATATGCAACATAAATATACTTCAGTGTCTGATATCACTATCTATATTTGCGACAGGGATTTGGCCCTGAAAGACCTTAAGAAAATCAGGTCGATGCCAGTGTTTTATCTACTTGTCTGAGAGGAATTAAGGGGCGACACGGGAATGAGAAATGAGAAAAAGCACACCACCATTTTTTCACACATTATTCTGACCAGATCAAAGTATTAATTCAGCAAATCCAAGTCTTCATTATTGTGTCACATTCATGTACTTAAGTAACAGAATGATATAGCATCCTGTTAAATGGAGCTCATTTTAAATGTCTGCATAGTACAAAGTTTTAGCTACATGCCAGAGATATATAAGTTTTGGTTGTTTGTTTGTTTTTTTTTTTGCAACAACAAAAGCACCATCTCAGCTATGCTTAACGGAAAACGGCAACAAGTTGAGAGATCTTAAATGTGATTAGTGACACAAAACATCACTGGATTTGGCATCTAACAGGTTACTGACAAGCAATAACATAAAGATCTGGAAGGTTTTACCAAGCAGCATCGTTGTCCCTGATTACACTGTGTCTAACTCTCTTCTTGACACACACACACACACACACACACAAAAGCTGCAGCCAGTGGCTTTGCTGTGTTCTGTGTTCCCCCTTTAGCCTCCACATGCACGCTGCTGTACTGTAGTGATGTGATGGTGCAGATCTTGCTGGAATCCTGCAGAAGTTTCAGTCTGCACTGGTTACTCGTGCTTGTCTAATCATCAGGTTGGGCCCTGCTGTTTGGGGCTTAAACCCAAGTTTTAACGAAGCGATCTAAACACGCGCGCGCGCATTTTGTTCTCACACACGCCGATTGGCACCACACGCACACGCACCTTTCCCTGCTGCGCTTTTCCTTTCATGGTCGGTGACCGGGTTTAGGGAGTATTCAAGTGTCAATCGGCTCGCGCACGTGCACGCGCAGCCGGAGACACAGAGAGAGAGAGAGCTGACTGTCTCCTTACATCACCATGGCAGCTCCAGCGGCCGCTACAGTGCGCTGTGAGTGTATGGCAGGTAAAAGGAAAAGCCTTCAACTTACCGCAGTCCTCACACAACACTCTCTCCACATCCTTCTTCAGCTCCGGCTCGCTGGCTTCCACAGGGGCGTACGATGCCTTGAATACGAAGGGCTCGGCTGTGGGGTCCATGAAAAAGATATATCTGTGGTCCTTCTCCACCGTGGTGCACGGGGCCTCGGAGCCGAAGTCCCCGACGGTCACGAGCTGCTCCCTCTCGAGGCCGCCGCTGTTGACGGGCCACACGTCCAGCACTTTGACATTCACACTGTAGGGCTCCCGGGAGGAGACGTTCTCCGGGGAGGAGCGCACCTCGCCCTCGATGACCACGGCTGATCGGTACGCCTGGTCCTGAAGGGAGTTGAGACTCGGGGCGTAACAGGCGAAGGAGACCCCGATGACCAGCATGGAGAAATGCACTGGATCAAGCCTCATGCCGTCAGCCTGTGCTGTGCTGCAGTGCTGCTGGGCGGCGGAGCGAGCTGGAAGAGAGAGACGGCGGCGAACGGGCTCCGGCAGAGCAGGCAGGGCAGAGCGGCAGACCTTGTGGAAGTGTCCATGCCATCTGTGTCTGCCGCTGCTTTCCCCATACGGCTGCTGGCCTCGGATGGGGGGACACACCAGCCTAGGAACCGGAAACAGCCCGCTTCTGCATGCTTAAAAATGTGATTGCTGCATTCTCCTTCACCAACCACCCTCCCCCTCTTAGCTCCCCTTTTCCTGAAAGGCAAAACAAGACTCGTAAATTAGCCTCCTCTCGAATCCAGGACTGAAACCTCTCTCTCTCTCTCTCTCTCTTACTCTCTCTCTCTCTTTCTCTCTCTCTCGCTCTCTCGCTCTCTCTCTCTCTCTAGCTAATAGGCTAGCATCGCATGGGTGGGCGCATTGCCTCTCTTGAAGGAAAAAAAGCAGCTTGCGCGTACAGGGGAATCACAAAAAAAACGATACGCACTCCACGCACACGCAAGGTCGGGTCCTTTATCCACTTAGTTCGACTGTCAAAAGAGTCCCACAGCTGTAAATCCCTTAGTCGCTAAGCGAAATAAAAAAGAGAAAACCCAGGGTCGAACAGACGGACAGGATGAGATAGCAGCAGTTATCCGGTGAGGCGATGCAACAGTAGCGCGCACCCTCCAGCCGCGTCCCCTGCGCCCCTCATCAAACGCGAGCGGCTTACGTGAGCAAACATCACCTGCCCGGTCACTGGCGTCGGCTCGCCACGTCCTGCGCAAACACCCTAATGACCCGGGCACCCAGCAGCACAGCGCCAGCGACCCAACCGGCATGTGACTATGCCGGTCGACTGTGTTAAACCCCTGCGTGAGGGTACAGGCAAAATCACGCACGCAGTGCACTGACAGTGCGTCTGAAGCCAAACCCTGCACGGCGCCCACTGTGGATCTCCAGTGCAAGAGGTGCAAAGGAGGCTATAGGCGACTACACACACTGCGGATAGTTGTTGCGATGACTAACGCTGCGAAATTCTCTGAATGGATTCCTTAGCATGGCGAGTTTGAGACTTCAGCCTGAAATGTCCTCAGATATACAGTATATCCACGACAGCACACCCAAAACCTTATATTCCCTCACACTATTATGCGAGTCATTGCAGCACTCACATATGTCTCAGGATACAGTGCTGTTAAACAAGTCTATGGCAACACGTGGAGGCATCGGTTACCCTGTGGGAGACAGCGTTAAAAAGAATTCAACGAGTACTTTGCCGATCCTGCTCAGCTACAGCTAATGAAATCACGTTTTTCATTGAATACATCTCAACCAATGAAACAAGAGCTTTGCACTATATGCTCAAGCTTTTTTCATGGTGACCAAAAGAATCCCCTCCTCCCTCAACCAGCAAACCAGCCCCTGCCTCCATATCTGTATCCATCAATCAAGCCATTCATAAGATTTGCCTTTCACTCGTGCTGTCAGGAGCCGCGCGCCCTTCGCTAGAGGTCAGAAAGTCGTCCACTGTCCGTGCAAGCGGATAAAGGTTAGATACATGTTAGATATACGTTATGCATTACATTAAATATGATTGATGATCAAGAGAATGTGGCAGAGACCATGTGATTACAGCTCGCACCTCCGCCGTGACCTTTTCCACTGGTTTCAGCACCACGGTTACACCAGGGACCAGTCTCTGTCCATGGTGCTGAAATCGCATTGGCAAGTTCTATGTGGACTGAAGATCACAATCAGATTCCTAAAGTCAAGTCTGTCTATTCACATCTATAAACATAAACACTCAAAATGTTTTGATGGGAGGCATAATTTCAGGGGTGTGGGCTATCCACGGTGATCAAAGGACGAAGTTTTGTCTTTTTAATGGACAAATGTAAATGTTTCAATATTATTGCTGCTCAAACTCCAGCATCAGCACTTCGAGGGGTAGATCCACCTCTTCAGAGTCTGTGATCCTTGTGAGCCACCCCCACCTCCTTCCCTCTCCGCCCACTGCCCACCCATTCACCGATCTGTCTCTCTTTCATTCAACCACTTTTGCATTCATTAGAGGTCCTCATTCAGAGACCTTGTGCACAATTTACAGATTTCCAAATTAGCCTTGGAGGCAACATAGTTGTTGACAAAGCTAGGTGAAGGAAAAACCTGAACCCTGCTGAGTGACCACACATGTGCTGACACCAATTTCACCCTCTAATTCCTTGAAACCTGATAAAAACCTGAGGGAAATAGTACATGAGCTGTATTTCTGAAAAGCATATACAGTGTGTTGATAAGGTCCTCTCATAGTACATTTCATACCAAATCTGTGTCTTTGCAGTTAACAGATACTACTCTATAAAAAATATGCATGAGAGTTTTTGGCCTTTCCTTTATCCTGTTTATTACCCCTAAACTCAAACCTATACTACTCAGAAATTTGGACACACCTTCAGTTTTTTTCCTTCAGTTTTATTTTCAGCATTAAATTGAAAACCATTCCAGGTGACTGGCTTGTGAATATAAAGAGCAAATGCCAGAAACATGCAAAGCTGTCATCAAATCCGAATATGGCTACACTGGACAATCTAAAATATAAAACAAGTTCTTGGTTTTTTTTTTTTTTACACTTTTTTATTACATTATTCCCAGTTGTGGTGTCTTCAGTATTAATAGGTGAAAGTAATTTTAAAAAAGAAGAAAAACACTGAAAAAAGGAATCTAGACTTACTTGTTAGTGTATAATGAAGTTATTTAGTTTTTAGCTCTTTATGATATTTTATTATCTTTTAAATATTATTTGTGCTATTGAAAAAAGATGTAAAATACTAAAGCCAGCCTTTTGATCCCATTTAGTATCTTAATCACGCTGAAATTTTTACTGAACATAAGATTTGTATATTCAGTTAAGACTACAACGTGTACCCTTAGTACTTCAAAAGTACCATTGGTGCTCATTAATTGCTACTTTTAATTTCATTAGTTAATATTCAATCATACAAACTGATGTTACTGTCAAAGTGAACATTTCTTCTAAAGGTTGCCGATATAAAATGTACAATTTAAAACAAACTCCCCGGGATGTGACCTAGTTCTGTCGTTTCATTTACAGTCCTATTAACCCATAATTATGTCCTCTAGCAGTTTATCACTAATAATGATACAATCTGGTTAAATGTTAATCTTTTTTAACAGTTAGAACACGTTCCAACACAAACATACTGTTGATGAAAGACCTCTGATGCCTCCCGGTCTGTCTGTGGGAGTGAGAACTCTAAACCACTGTCCATGGTGCTGAAACACCCATATTTTTAAGCTCTATCTATCTATCTATCGATCTATCTATCTATCTATCTGTAGAGTCACCGTGGGGTCACGTGGTGGAAGTTAACTTTCGTTTTTCGTTTCTAAAGGCTGAAATGACAATGCGGCGAAACGTTGCAAACAGCGGAGTGTTGTGAACGCAGCCCGCGCTGAGAACTACAGTAACACTAACTACAGTTACTTTCATTTTTTCACGCTCGTCTCTTCTCTCGTCTCGCGATAGAGCGGCGGAGTGGTTTGACGGGCAGTCGAGGTTGCAGCAGGCAGAGGGAGACGGTGGAAGGTAAAGCAGGGAGGCAGCATCATGGCGGACAGAGACAGTGGCAGTGACCACGGAGGGCCCACCGCAGGCCCCGGCTCGCTGCCTCCGGGTGCGATGGGTGCCATGTCCCGGCTGCAGCACGACACCGAGGAGCTCGCATCCAAGCGCGTCGACATCCAGAACAAGCGCTTCTACCTTGACGTGAAGCAGAATGTTAAAGGCCGCTTCCTAAAGATAGCCGAGGTCGGAGCTGGGGGAAACAAGAGCCGCCTCACTCTATCCATGTCTGTGGCCGTGGAGTTCCGCGACTATCTCGGGGATTTTATCGAACATTACGCCCAGCTGGGCCCGACCAACCCTGACATGGTGCAGGATGAGCCCCGGCGGGCGCTCAAGAGCGAATTCCTAGTGCGGGAGAATCGGAAATATTACATGGATCTGAAAGAGAACCAGAGGGGGCGGTTCCTGAGGATCCGACAGACCGTTAATCGGGGGCCTGGATTGGGAAGCGCGCAAGGCCAGACCATCGCTCTGCCGGCACAGGGTCTCATCGAGTTCCGTGACGCTTTGGCCAAACTCATCGATGACTACGGTGTGGACGAGGAGCCGGCGGAGCTCCCGGAGGGCACCTCGCTCACTGTCGACAACAAACGCTTCTTCTTCGACGTGGGTTCTAATAAGTACGGAGTCTTCATGCGGGTCAGCGAGGTGAAGCCCACGTACCGGAATTCCATCACAGTTCCATGTAAAGTGTGGTCCAAATTCGGCAACACCTTCTGTAAATACGCGGAGGAGATGAGAAAGATCCAGGAGAGGAGTAGAGAGAAGCGGGCCTCCGAACTGCTACCTGAGGGCCCGCACGGAGGAGATGACGGCGACGATGACTGACGCGGATTTTTGGGAGGCAGTAATGAAACAAACCAAGACGAGACTGAACTCTGAGATGAAAACGAGACTTTAAACTGTAAAATAGAAAGAGAATTTCCAAGGGAATCACCCCCACACACAACCTCCACAGACATGACAGCACCTCTGCTGTCTCCTCGCTCATTTTACTGGATGTCACCCCACTTACCACCATGTAACAGTAAGCCGCTGCTATCAAGGATTGAACTGTAAGATATGAACTGTTTCTACTTGATTTAAATGACAATGAACAGAGTGTTTATATCTCTATAAAATGACAGATTTTGCACACATCAAAGCTATTTCGAAAAAATGTTTAAATGTTTTCAAACTGGTAATATACCTACTAAGATTTAATCAAAAAGAAAACCAGAGGTCTATTATATAAAATGACAGTCTTCATGTAGAACAAATATTTGACATCAGCACAAAGAGAATATATTATGGACTTGATGAAACCAAAATCTGATACCAGATGTATAGTTTATTATAAAGGTACGCAGAATAATATGAAAGCGCTCTAAAAGTGTATGAATTGCAGAACGCAGAACCACAGGCCTGTAAACACCTGTCAGCATGCGTCTAAGCTCATGTTTGAAAAGAAGTTTGGCAAAGTAGGCTATAGTCTTTAATTTGACCTAAACATAGTAGGCTAATGAAAGCATTACTATCGCGCCATTATGAAAAGGTTGAGACTCAAAACTAAATAGCCTATTTTGTGCGCCTCACACAAATGGGATAAACGTATCTCTAAGCTATTACTATATTGAATATCAGCCCTCTTGCATCATGTCCATATAAACTTAAATGAAAAAAGTGCTAACTTAGATGTACTAATTATGATTTTGTGAATCAGCTGTAAAAAAAATCCTTATTAAGATACCCACGTTTTCTGTGGGTTAAGTTTTTCTTTGTTACTTTGTGTTTTTTTTTCCTCTGGGGGGTGGGGGATGCAAACGGATAAGGTCCACTTGTGGGAGCGCAAGGCGCAGAAACAAAAAAGTGAAAAATAAAAAAGACGCGTCAGCGCAGCGCGCGAGGCAACGCATCCTCTCTGACGTCATTACGACCCGTGCCTTATACACTCCACTCGTTTACGTGTTCTCACGTGGATGGTCTGTGACCTCGACCGCTGTACGTTTTCATTTACGAGTGTTGTTATGTAGGCAGAAATTGCTACTCCCCAGGGCTGTGAGATTCACACCTCTGCGGTGCATGGAGCATGGGTGGCAACACCAAACTAGGCTGAATGGCTGCTGGAAGCGGTGGGGGGGGGGGGGGTCAACTGTGGACAAGGGTACATACAGGTTCCTAGCAAGAATGGGCTTCAGATAGAAGAGGTGCTGCCAAACCAACACTTGGAACCAGGACGGGGGGCTCAGTGTCTTTTGGCACCCTTGAGCCCAGAATCCTTTGCAGCACCCCTGGATTGGTGACTTCTCACAGAGTAAAGATGTATGTTAGCAAGAGTACAACCCAGGATCTACCGCTTGCGGCACCACTGGGTGTCAGCATGCAGGTTCATTTGGAGATGTTACGGGTGGCTTTGCACACCATATGCACCATGATGTAAAAAAAACAAAAAAACAAAAATAAAACAGCAACAACAAAAAAACAAAGAGCGGCTGGATAAGGCTATTCGTCAGAGCTGAGATGGATGCTGTTAAAGAGCCTGGCAGCCAGCCAGGCAGCCAGCCGGCCGGTCCCATGCAGTTAGTCTGAGTGCAGTCCAGTGGATGTAGAGGCCTATCAGTGCAGGGCCAAGGCAGTGTCTATCTCTTTATGGTGCTACAGCCCCTTGATCGCTCAATGGGGGCCTCGCCGCTCAGAATATGTCACTTTTGCATTATTGTCCTTCTGATGCTCTTTTATTTCTTCAAAGTTCTCTTTTTCACATTATGTTGTCCAAAACATGTCAGATCTCTCCCTCCCAGGCAGAGAGGAAGCCACTGACTCGTGTAGGACCTTTCATATTAGTGTGCAATATTGTGTACGTGCCAATCGCGGCATTGTATCACGTGTATAGACTATTAAAAGACAAAAAAATGTATAGGCTATGTGACCAGTAGATATTTGAAAGCATGATGATGAGGTTGATGAATCTCCATTATTTTTTACGAAATGTGAAGTATTTCTTCTCAAGCACTTCCTCGGAGTGAAAAAAAGTCAGAGCAGTAGTGAGGTATTTTCCTGTCACGTTCTGTAAACCAGTAGGATGCCTTGTCTGTCTCTCAGTGCGCGTAGACTAGTTTGGGTGTTTCACGTTCTTTTTCAGAATCGCTGCAGAGAAACCCCTGTCCCACCTTCTCCCTCCCAGCACATGCAGTCCGCAACCTCTGTCTCTACGTCAGCCCCTCTGCAGTGGATTACACTGATGTTGAAAACTATGTTGGAGGCTGTGGTCCAGGGGTGGCTGACACACATACAGTCTCCCCCTGTTGCGGCCTCTTGTTGCTATCCGAGTGTTTGGGAGGCCTCTGAAGTATTCTGAATGGTGTCTAGAAATGCACAAGGCCTCCTGTCATTAGAAGCCAGGAAACTGTGTGTTTGCGCGACCCTTCGCTCGCCTGGGACTGCCAATCACCAGGCAGGTGAAGTGAATAACTGTGACTGGACTTAGGTTTGTTTGTGGCTTCACTTCATGTAGTCGATAGCGATCAGTCACCATAGACTCAAAGGACTGGGGGAGTTTGTTGGTGTTTTTACAGTAGGGCTCACAATCGTTCTTTCTGATGTGAGTGGACTCTCGTCTGGGGTCTGCTCCTTTTTCCCTGCTCACGTTTAGACCATTTACTAAAGCACTGGTGAAGCAAAACTTATATATCTCTCTCCAACAAATATTCCATTCCATCTTTTTGAACAGAACAACCTCTGCTTTTAAAATGATGTGCCAGTTCACAATCAATATGCTCCAAATTGTTAGGTGACCTTTATTTAAAGCAGGTTGTCCTGTAAGAGCTTATATGTCGGAGGCCTGCTCACAGAGGCAGAGTGGCATGCCATCTAGCTGGCATGAAAGGGAAACGCACACTGCATGGATGGCAGCTTTAGAGGCCTCAGCTGGATAAAAAGCTGCTAATGTAGTTACAGTCTGGGCCTGCCAGACATGTGGAATAGCTGAGGCCAGTGCAAAGCAGAATCCCCTAAAGCACACCTGGGCTGAAACGGTATCAGAAACCTGTACCAGTACTAGTATCTACCGTATCTGGTATTAATATCAGTTACGCTTGCTTTCAAAAGTTGGATTTGTATTTTATTGGTCATGCCTATGGCACTTGAAGCCAAGAAAAATATTCCAGAAAACCACATCTGTTAAATGCATGAGTGTTTGGCCCAGGTTTGTCTCTGAGTGTGAGTGAAAGGCCTGATGAAGCCTGGCACTACACCGGAGAGCTGTAACAGCAGCGACCTCCCATGACCCCCTAACCTGTCAGGTCAGACTTTTCACTTTAAGAGAGGAAACAAGAAATCTCATACCCATTTAGCAGAGGTGACTATATCTCCTCACCATGCCCATTGAATTAAAAGCCTGTTTCTACCAAACAACTCATCACCTATGACTATGTGCCCTGCAAAGCACATCTGAGGTCAGTCTGAGTTCATCTTGAGTTCAACATGAGTCCGGACTGTCTGCTGTGATACAGCACTTCCCCAAAGTGTTCTAGCTTTAGCTTCATTGAATTTAGGCCTCCAGGAGGTTCATGCTACATGAAGACTGGAAATACAACACTTCCTCACTTTTTCTCTATCTCTAACGGCCAAATATAGAGAGCCTGAATCTGCTAATTGAGTTCACTTTGTGACTGCCTCACTCTGTGAAATGCACATTTTTCTTTGTCAAAGATTGTTTTGTCACAGACTGTAATCGGCAGGTGCTACTGGGTCAGTTGATTCTGTTGTAAAACACTAACCAGGCATTTTGGGTCGTGGCTAAAATTAAAGTTACGCAGGAGGGGACTTGTGATTTGGCCAAAAGTAGCATGTTCGGACCCGATTCCTCAGTCTCTGAAAGCTCAGTCGGTGTCACAGCAGAACCTGTGAGTGTGACCTTGCAGCCATGTTGTGCCCACATCACACGGTCATCCAAAATGGTCAGCAGATGTTTTTGTCTTTTCTGTAAAATGTCAGTGGTCAAGCTGTGTGCTGTCCTCAGTGGCTCTGGCTAAGTTCAGTGTACATCGTGAAACTGTTTGCATTGGCACGAATACTGTTTGGTTTTATCATCCAGCTGTAGCCGCCATAGCAACTCCTCATCATGATGTCATACGGCTGCTCGTCTGTTACTGTTCATGTGAGCTAATTCTGATTCAGACCTACATTTTGTTGTTCAAACCGAAGGAGACCAAACCATTCCTACTGCATTTCAGTTGATCAAAAGGACATTTTAAATTATCGACCTAATTTAATGGTGTCGCTGAATTCTGGCTGCTATAACGGCTACAGCTGTAGGTGCTTTGTCTGCTTGGTTGTCCTATTTTAATCGGGGCGATTATTGTTTCTGACTACATCAGAACAGCCACATGCACATGACTTACGACAGCAAACTTCCACAAATGAACCATGGGTGAGGGGCGACCTGCCTCTTTACCAAACCTGTACAACTACTGACCTAAAACTGAACTTCCATACGGTGTTCCAGACAACCAAATCTGCTCTGGTTTCAGTGTCGTAGTCGTTCATTCAAAGTTACCTGGTTAATCACACAGCCAATCGCAGCCTCTGGTCAAAGCCAAGCACTATATGACTCATCACAAACCACTGACAGAGGAGCTCATTCAGCACGTCTTCTGTTTGCACACTCACAGAGGAGGGTCCATCCTGTTTGCAGACTGTATAGGCTACTGTTGTGTATAGTTCTAAAGATGTTCTTTCAGATGTTTTGAAGATGTTCGGAAATGGATCCTGGATTTTACGGGGTGGGGTCAATGCACAATGAACATATCCCATGTCACTGTTTGGTCTAAATCCCTTTACCATCCCCATATGAGATAATATGTTGTATCTTTCAAAAATATTTTATCTGTGGCGTGTGTGTGTGTATATAAATATATATATATGGTTTGTTATATATGATGCTCCTCCTTTCAGAAAAATATAACATGTAAACAGGAAAAACATATTGCTGTTTTTTTCCTTTGTATTTTATACTTACAGAAAGCATTGAATAAAATGGATAAATACTTGCACTTTAGATATATTAAGAAAAGTAAAAATCTGCATATTATTTTTGATAGGGATCTCACATTCAGAGTATAAATTACAGGCTTTGTGACTATTGCTGGACAGATGTATTGAGTTCTACTTATTGAAGTATATTTTGTCTGTGTGTCAGAAGGTTTACTAAAGTAAATTGCATGATAAAGTAGTGCTACACCGATATTGTTCTTTTTTTTTAGTTGGTAAAAATGTCTGAAAACTGTGATAACAACCCTCTTGTATCATGTTTAACCTCTCCTCACCCCTTCTTGAATATTTCTTACTGAAATATGGCCTTTCCTGACTACATGACGATGGTGCTTACTTTGGCTTTGACATCAAGCTCATCCTATACATCTCAACATCATCATAACTCGCGTCCTGACACTTCATTACTTTCTGTTATGTACTCTCACTTCCTTATTAAATTTCTGTTGATGGCAAAAAAGGTGTGCTGTTTTGTACATTGCTGTTTGTTTTAATGTTGGGGGAGTCTTCTTGTCTGAAAAATGACTAATCGCGCAATAAAAAGTCATTCCACATGTTCCCGTCTCTGCACAAATGTCTCAACACTGCAGTCATCTATTTCAGCAGGGCTGGGCTCAATAGTAATCAGATTATTACATATTTTTGCGATGGAGATTCCAATCCTAATGCAGCCATACACACAGTACAGGTATATTAATTCTTGTAAATGAGCTGATTTCACTTACCCCTTTGAATTTAATTCTTTGAGAATTCCAACTAATCTGTTCAAGCTGACATTTTTTATGTTGTGAGTATGACCAACCATAAGGACAGTTACTCAAATTATGTCTTTCCCTAATGTTAAGTGGCCTGCATTTGACATCTTTGTGAGGAACCAAAAGGAAAATGTCAGAGCAGAAGCCGGTGAGGATTTTACAGCTTGCAAATGGCAACGATGCCGAGCAGCAATAAGATCAATAACGCATTCAAATCTCAGCTACTGTGACTCAAAGCTCATAACCAGCGGTGAACAAAGAACAATGGAAGCTGTGGCCTTGGGTGTTTGATGTGACTCATGCTTTAAGTAACTGCTGCAATTCAGATACATTTTATACTAGACACTGCTCACAAATAAGCTTTGGTTAATACAGCCAGACAAAAGTTACGGGTACATTTATCCTTCCCTACAAAATAAATATGCTTATGTATTTGAGACTAACAGAGCAGTCGTCTGAGCCTTTCAGCCCCTCATCAGACGGTGTTTGAACAGGCACAAATGAAATGATACAAATTTCTGTAAAAGCCTTCAAAACAACAGAAATCACCCTCTGCCACAGGTGAAGTTAGGTTTTATATGTCAATAGTTGGTGTTCTGTCAAAATCAGCCAAAGTCAATATTAATGTTCGGCTGATAATCTGTGTCCCTCGTTTCCCATGAAAACTGACTTTATATGCTGTTGTCATTGTCTTTACTCAAGAGCTGGCAAAGTGATTTTAAATCTTAAAAAACACGCTGCAGTTGATGTTAGTGTCAGGTGAAATGAGAGGCATGTGACATCACTATTCAAATACACTGTCAGTCAAAGGTTTGGACACGGGTTCACTGTCAGTAGTTTTTCTTTGCATTTATTGTTTTCAATATTGCATATTAATACTGAAGCCATCCAAACTGTGAACAAACACATATGGAATGTAGTAGTAAACAAAAAAAGTGTTGACCCAGAGCATGTTTTATATTTTACATTGTCCAAAGTAGACACATTTAAGACAGTTATCATATCACAGGTGTGTCTTGCCAAGAGTTAATTTGTGCAATTTCTTGCCCTTTTAATGTGTTTTTGATATGGTTGTAGACCATCAGTTGCCTTGTGCAGAGAAACAGTGAGTATGACAACAACGGTACAAATCCATACTATGATCAGAAACACTAAATAAAGAGAAACTGCAGTCTGTCACTAATTAAAGAAGTCACAGGGCACTTGGAGAATGGAAACCTCCACCAAGGCTGTTGTTCACCCAACCTGTTATTTTTTGACCAGCTGAGGTTATGTGATCATGTCGGTTTGTCCATTCATTCACTTGTTAGCAGGATTACACAAAAACTACTGGACTGATTTTTATCAATAGCCCTATCTGACAATGTTAAAGAAAGTGAAAAATTGATGCAGAATCCGCATCCTGACCTGGATCATCTCCTAAATGTAATGGGTTCATCCTGGTCCCAGGGCTACCTTTGGTGAATTTCATCAAAATCTGTCCAGTACGCTTTGTGTAATCCTGCTTACAAACGGACAAACAGACAAACCGTGATCACATTATCTCCTTGGCAGAGCCAATGAAGGTGAGCCAATCTGGAAAAACTCAGAAACTTTGAATTTGTCCCCAAAACCATCAGACACTATCCAAGGTGACATAAATTGGCAGTAATTCTAATGAACATAACCTCTTCCTCATGAGAACCAGTTCATCATAGCATTTGATGCATGTAAGTATCATAAGAACAGGACACCAGACATTTTAACATGGGACTCTGTGGGCATTGACTCACTTTTGGATTCAATCCCAACACTGGGTGGTGGGGCCTTTCTGTGTGGAGTTTGCATGTTCTCCCCGTGTCTGCGTGGGTTCTCTC
>JAQQAE010002362.1:0-22521 GCA_029823295.1 Pseudamia nigra
TCTTCACAAAATGTGGATTCAGTGTCATTTTCTGTCAGGTGTCCACACTGTCATGACCTCCTGATGGCAAAGGCAAATAAGCTTTTTCTCTTTGAATGCAGTCGGATTGTTGAGCTGCATCATCAAGGCCTCTCGCAGCATGCCATTGCTGCTGAGGTTGGACGCAGTAACAGTCATTTTAAACTTCTTAAAAGGTCCTGAGGGTTATGGAAAAAAAGTCAAGTGGTAGACCCAAAAAAATCTCCGGCCCTGAGCCGGAGAATCCAGTTGGCTGTCCGTCAAGACATGGGATGATTGTCGGCCCACATTAAGCTTGTCACTGGTGTCAACTGCAGTCCCATTACCATTAGACGGCATCTGCGAGAGAAATGTTTTGAGAACAAAAAACATCTTCAAAGACTTCATATCCTTCAATGACACAAAATTGCCTGTTTGGAGTTTGCACGAGACCAAACATGGACTTTGAAAGGTAGAAGAAAGTTTTATTCTCTGATGAGAAAACATTTAACTTTGACCGTCCTGGTGGCTTCCAATGTCACTGGCATGACAAGGAGATCCCACCTGAGATGTTTCCTACACGGCACAGTGGAGGGGGCACCATCATGATCTGGGGACTTTTTCCTTCAATGGAACAATGGAGCTTTAGGTTGTGCAGAGACATCAAACAGCAGCTGGCTATGTGCAGATGTTTCAGGGGGCATCGCTCATGACTGAAGGCCATGGTCTGTGTGGTAATGACTGGGTTTTTGAACAGGACAACGCTGCACTTCACAATGCCCGCCTGACAAAGGACTTCTTCACCGAAATAACATCACACTTTTGAACCATCCTACGTGTTCCCCTGATCTAAATGCAATTGAGAACATTTGGGGTTGGATGGCAAGGGAAGTTTACAAAAATGGACACCAGTTCCAGACAGTGGATGCTCCTCCGTGAAGCCATCTTCACCACTTGGAGCAACATTCCCACTAACGTCCTGGAAACACTAGCATGCAAGGTGATTAACAAGAATGGCACAGCTACTCATTACTGAGTCCTTTTTTGAAATTTTGATTTCTATTTTAGGGGGTTTTGGGTTTTTTTTTTAGAAGTGTTCTTAAACTTTTGATCAGCTGATGAACAGCCTACTTCAGTTTAATGGTTGTTTGCAATAAATTGCTTACTAAAAATTTTTCTTGTCTCACTCGCATTTCTTCTTTTTGCATTTTGAAGAATTACTTGGAACCTTCTGAAGATCCAACAGTGCAAAATGTGCATTCTTGCAATTTTTCAATTGGTCTTAAAATGTTGATCAGGAGTGTATACTGTATATCCTCTGTGTACTGTTCAGAAGATCTATCAGTAACAACAGTTGGGTCCTAACGGAGCACTGCCCTGGACAGACTATAATGAACTTACAGCAAATAGTTTGAGCAAAGCGTTTTCTATTTTCAAATGCCTTTAGTGAAATCCTTGCATACAGCACGGGAACGCAGACTAAAGAGTTGTTTTTGTTCATCATTATATGCAGATGGGATTTAATTAGCTTTATTTTTCCTCATTGTTATCATGCACGCTGCTTTAGGTGCTGTTGAGATCCCTGTTGGCATCATCCGTTCGGTGCCCCTGTAACCCTAACCTAAACGCTATACTAACCCAAACTCCAAAACTAAGTGTTACCCTTGAAAAGGCAGTATTCAGCTATTTACCCTTTTTGTCCCTATGACTATAAGAATTAAAAGTTTGTGCATTGGATTTAAACAGAAATAAATTAAATGAGATGAACAAACAGTATACTTTCAGAAAAAAATAAAATGAACATAGTGAGTGAGTGATTTTTAGTGTCTTTTGTCTTGTTTTGGTCTTTTATGTCTTTTTTTTGTTTTTGTCTTTTCTGTGGTTTTCATCTTTTTTATCACGTCCTTTTTTAGTCTTTTACATCACGCTTCATCGTTTCACTTCTTTTACTTTTTTTGCATTTGTTTGGTTTTTGTGTCTTTACATTTTTTTCCATGTTGTTTCAATCTTTTCTTCTCTTTTTGTGTTTTTCCTGTCATTTTTGATTTTTCTGTCTTTCACTTTGTTTTTCTCATGCCATCTTTGTGCATATGGTTTGCTCCATTTTCAGAAACCAAAACTTAGCCTTTAAACTTGAATAACATAATGATTTGACATTTCTGCTGATCATTACCCTCATCAAATGATATGAGACATATCAAGAACATTTATTTCCACATCACCCAGCTCTTCATGAAACATTGCATTTTTGTTCTATTTTCACAGCGTAGTGATTTTAATGAATCTTGTGTATCCACACCAGGGTCCAACTGGAGATGTGGGACCCAGCGGAGAGAGAGGACACCCAGGCTCTCCAGGTCCACCCGGTGAACAGGGTTTACCCGGAGCCGCTGGAAAAGAAGGAGGAAAGGTAAATTAACAAATAAGAAGTGTCACATTCTGCTATTTTTTAAAATATGTTTCAACCTGTTTGTTAAAGGATTGCAGTAGACTTTCTTTTTCTAAATTTAGGGCAGCCATCGTTTTTCAGAAGGTGTCTGGGTTCAGGCAATGGTTAAATTTTACAGTTTAAAGTTTTTTTTTTTTTGTTTTTTTTCTGTTGTCCACCATCATCCTTGCCATATTTGCTAAAGCTGGCAACACGTCCTGTAATTCCATTTAGTTAACATATGTTTATGTTCATGTCATTCATATGTTTTCTCGAAGTTTCTATAAGAAAAACATAATGTCACATCATTCTGGACAATAAACATTACCATGTCTAAGTACAATAAACACAAGCTAAAACAAATAAATAAATAAATAAATAAACAACAGCAAAAAGCTTAAAACCAAAAATAACGCAACTTAATTAAACTCAGCTCAGCCCGGTTTTAGCTGCAGTGCATTGCCTTAATACTGCATTTATTGATGTGCGTCAGCACAGCTACTGTAGTTGTAATGATGACTAAACATAAGAGTGGACTTTATCCCTGCAGATACACAATGTAAATTCCATACGTGTGGATTCTGCACTGAAACATACCAGATCCTCTGGATATATAAGAAAATAACTAGGTGCTACAGCATATAGAGATTATTCTGGGAGATGGAATGAATACGATGAGTCACGTCAAACTGATACTGGCAGAGCATAAAGCAAACACAAGTTCACTAAGGACCAATTACAACCATTAGATCGAGAAAAAGTGCCCAGAATGGTTCAGGTTTTTCTTTTCCTACAACAGTAAAGAAAACCATGTTGCGTTGTAGCAGACTCATCCGCAGTGTTGGAAAAAAAACATAGCACTTAATTCAATTGTATTTGTTTAGCGGCATTCACAACCCAAGATTTTCTCTAGACATTTAAACTATTCCAAAAAATCTGAAGCCATTTAACAGTCAGTCATCTTCTGTTAAACCGTGCCTTTATGCTATGATAATTTTCCATTTTTTGTTATGCTTTTACCACTTGATGTCAGACTTGCTTTTAAAACACTTGCTAAGAATTTGAAGAAATGATGTGGCTTGTCTCAGATGTAACACAATGACACACACATTATTGTTAAAATGAAGAGGGTTAGCAGATTAAAGAATGAGCAGTTTTTCAGATAAATTGAAAAGGATAAACATGAAAGATGAGGGAAAAACTCAGCGGTGCATTTATTTGATAACAGCCGTTTTCGACTTCGTGCTATTGTTCCTTTGATAGTTGTCTAAAATATAATTGTCGCCGTGTTTCTTTTTGTTATTTTTTCATCACTTCTTAATTGCTTGCCGTCTTCGAACAAGCTCCAATGCAACCTTTAATCAAACACAGAATCAGAATCAGAATGTGTTTATTGTCATTGTCAAATGTTTCCATCAACAACGAAATTACATTTCTCCCACTGAGGGGGAGGGGGCTGCGGTGAATATGCACGCAACCCCTTCAGCAGTTGGGGGAAAGTCAGGGGGGGGGGTATACAATAGGAAGGAGAGTAAAAAAAAGTGTAGTTTCCAGAATTAGGTTCCATAGGAAGCAAAATTATGGTCACACAAAAAAAACTCATATGCACAGTTAGCAGACAAGTTACACACACATTAACAAAGCAAATGCAATGGCTTCACTTGTTACCTCTGTGTCTTTGTTGTGTTTTTCACAAATGTTGTCACTTAAAGAGCCAACACTAAACACTTCCATTTATATCCATACCACTTACAGTATATCTGTCTATTATACATCCCTTTAACACACAAAAATAAAGTGTGTTGAGTTCTTTTCCCATGGTGACCCAGGACCATTTTGACACAAAGCTCTTGTAAAAACGTAACAGTGTACCTTTCAGTTGAACTCAACTGAACTGAATTGAATCAAATTAATTGAACTGAATTGAAGTGAACTGAATTTTATTTATCCCTTGAAGGAAATTCATTGCATGCATGACTTCCGGTTTGTTGTCTTAATAACTACATGTTTTTACCTTCTTATTTTGCAGCAATTTTACAACAAACTGCTGCTTTCCTGACTTGTAAAATTAACTTTTATATTACCAATCATCATATGTGTACAAAAAAATGCTGGTATCAAAACATTGCTAGCCACTCACCCCTGATTGTAATGCAGTTTAGTTCCAAAGTTCAGTCTCATGTCAAAACCAGAAAGGATGGGACTTAAAGAAATTACTAGGGCTGTCAAATGATAAAATTTTTTAATCTGATTAATCACAAGGTCACCATGGACTAATTTTGATTCATCACGATAAATTCCCATTTGTTGTTGATCTAATTTAATCACAGGATAACTGGATTAATTTCAATTAATCTTGATTAATACCCACTAGTTTTTTATTTTGTGTGTCTTGTTTTTGTCAAACGTGGGCATTTTCTCATCTTTTTATTCATCGTCTCTTTGTCTGTCGTCTTCCTGGGAACATTTTCAAAACAGTAGCAAGTTCCGCCTCTCTGCTTCACAAGGCGATCTGATTGGTTCTCTTCTCATCCAGTCCCATCTCTTCCATTTTTCGAGTGGCTCTTTTGTCATTTCCTTGTATCTTTCCCTCCTTTTGATTGCATTTTGTCACTATCTATTTTTGTCTCGTCTTTTATTGGTTGATGATATGTTGGTCAATTCAGTCATAGATTTTGTCTCAATTATTGACTTAATTTTCGTTTCGTCCACAAAAATACATTTGTAACGAAAACAATGACAAAATTTTTTGTCAACAAAAGTAACACTGGTTGTGAACCAGTAATCAGTGATTAATCCATGTCAGTGGGCGTAATTGTGGATGTGAAGTTATTGTGCATTGTGCATGCGTTAATTGGATTAAAATTTTTGATCTAATTAATCATGCAAATGAATTAATCTGGATTGACATGTTGAGTTTGATAGCCCTATAAATTAAATAAACAAATTTAGCTACATTTAGCTTGAATGTATGTATTTTTTATTGGCTCCAAACTGTGATATAAGTAAAAGTTTAAATTTTCTTATTTGGAATTCGACTGGCTTATGCAGGTGGGACCTATGCATTGTAGCCTCACGTGTGATGTCATAAATTACAACAGTAGCTTTTTCTTCTTGTTGTGCATCTTTTGTTTGGATTTCTTAGGACTAACAGCACTGAGCAGGTCCTTATTTTCAATACATTTATTTTATATCACATAGTTTATATAAACCTCAAAACAAAAATGTATTTTTACAGGACAGCACCTTTAAGCAATTCAGCATTTAATGAGCTGGTGGTTGTGCAGAATAATTGGCTTTCCTTTTTTTCTCTCCTCAGGGTGATCCGGGTCCTCAGGGTATTGGAGGCAAACCGGGACCTGCAGGTCTGAGAGGCTTTCAGGGGGCCAGAGGTCTACCAGGGGCCAATGTAAGACACCAGCACTTTTACACAAAGCACCCACACATGTCACCGCGCTCACCCACTCACATGTTCACATCGAAGTGTGCCATACCACATCCTGAGCACGCACTCTGTTGTATTTAGCTCCAAACACCATTTACTGGACTAACTACCTGCTGTTAAACCAAATGTCTTCCTTGGCACCACACCGAATGAAAACATGCAGAAACTGACGAAAGCTGAACGCAAAAGAAAAAAAAAAAACAAGCCCGGCACTGTATCACCACACTTCATCATCATCTGGTTCATCAAGTTTGAATCCAGTAAGCTTCATTAAAGACCTTACTTGGATGGATTTATCTGAACAACACTCATTCATTGTCTGTTCATTTCAGAGGTTCAGCACAAACTGTCCATTGCTTTTTAAAGGGTCACATGTTTGGCTCGTGGAGCCTTTTTTTGTACTGGATCCTGAATTTATTTTTAAAATGTTTTTGTTAAATTTGCTTATTTGATCAGTTCTGTTCATTTTTGTTTTGTATGTGGGTTTTTTTTTTCTATTGCATTCATTTTTGTTAACTTTTTCCACGTTTGTTTATAATTTTCTCATCTCTGGTTGTTGCTCTAATTGTTCTTTCTCCATGTTGGTTCATTTTGCTGATGATTTTGTAAATTTTTTTTGTCCATATTTTTCATTTTGTTTTCTTTATTTCTACTTTGCTTTCTGGTTTTCTTTTTTTCTGTTCATCTCTGGCCATTTCCTAAATATTTTTTTCTAATGTTTGTTCATTTTTTTGAATATTGTGTTAATGTTTGCTCATTTTGTGGATATTTTGTTCATGTTTTATATATGATTTTGTTAATCTCTGTTTATTTTTGATGATTTAGTACTTATGCTGCTCATTTTGTTTTAATCTCGTGAACTACCAGACTAAATTAAAATGACAAAATTAAGATCAGTGTTAGAATAGTAATTTTTTTTTTTTTTACATTTACACAGTACATATATAAAAACAAATCCTATGTCATTTGGATTTTTCAGGTTGGGCTTCAATTAGACATTGTCATATGTGTGTGAATGAGAACATAAAATTTAATATCATTCACTGTTTACATGCACACTAATATCCCTTTACGATCATGAATGTGATAATATCCAAATCCTTTTCCTGAAGAGTGTTTTCAAATTAAGACATATTTCAATTTTCATTTTCATTTTTATTTGTATAGTGCCAATCATAATCGACAATTATCCCCTGACGCTTCACAATTCAAGGTTAAGACCTCATGACTATACAGAGAGCAAACCCAGCAGAATCACCAAGAGCAAGACAAGGTGGAGGAGAGAAAAACCTTCAGCAGAACCAGCGGCTCAGGGTAGGCGGCATCTGCCTCGACCGGTTGGGGTTAGTGGACAGAGGAGAGACAAAAGAAAAGAGTAGAGGGACAGTAGAGTTGAGACATATGCTGATATTATTTAGATTTTAATGCTGCTTTCCAGAAAACTGGGAAGTGGGATGTATCCCACTCTGAATGAACCTTTGAGGGTGGAATATGAAGACGAAGTTGGACATAAACAAAGAACATGGCTGCCTGCGATAAGCTAATGTTTGCTGTCTTTCAAACAGACTCTTTGACATCCAACAAACCTTTGTTCCTGCATCCACATATGAATCTGAGAAGGGATGAAGAGAGAATGAATCTTAACATAAATTGCTAAGTGTTAAAAAGAGAGAACAAGATAGAGAGAAACAGTTTGGCATGATTTGCAGATGATCATTGAAATAAGAATCTACCTGATGTTAAAATATACTGTTAACATGTTGTTGAGTAACATTAATTGAAAGCTAAGTGGTAAACACATAACGTTTTTACATTTTACTGAATAGCTTTATGAAGAGTGACTATAGTGATATGTTAGCCTCATCATACCATCATCTCCAAGATAAATCTAGTTTATTCATAGGTCTAATAATGCATTTCTAGCATTCACGGTGTGTATCTCTGAACACGCCACCATTGTTCTGTTAAATCAGGCTGGTACATCTCAGAAAGTCTGGGTACATTTATTTGCCCCGACTTTCCGAGTAGAAACTCCAACTTCAAGCAGTGTTCCAGTGCATTTTTTCTTGCCCATGTTTCTGGAATGCAGCAAAATAGGATGCTCGGAGCACGTTTATGGTTCATTCAGAATGTCTCATGCATTTTTTTTTAGCACAGATAGTAACATGTCTGCTTACACCCAGCTTAATCTATGAATTAAGAAATATTTGTTACTTTTTTTAATGATCATGTATGCACTGTTCAAACTTGCTCATCTGCCCACAAACAGAGCAAGAGCGGCGCGATGCTTCAGACAGCATGAGAACACATTACCAAAGCTGTACGATAGACAGACCGTGATTTTCTGGTTCTTTTCAAAGGTTTTACATTCTATACCACAACATAAACTCGCCTACACCATCCCAAAACTACATGGGAAGGATCCATATAACTGCAAAAAATCACTTGCGTGTTTGTCTTGTGACTGAGTCATTTCTACCCCAGCTTGCTTTGTGGCACCTCAGAGAAAAATCAGACCAAAACAAAAGGAAACTCGTAAGTCCAGACAGATGGGAGGGCCTGTGCAGCTAAATCCACCAGCCCCCACAGACAGACAGGCAGAAGTGCTGATTGAGATGGATTATTAGTTGATGAGAATACATGTTAATATTAGAAAGAAAAGTTACAGTTCATGCTTTGCCTTTAAGAGAAATGTGCAGGAATTGTTCACAGTACATCTCTAGAGGAAGCTACGTGGGATTATGTGTAACGTGAAATCTCAGGAACATTTTGATACATTCAGTTGTGGTGAATTTAGGGGGCAAAGGTCATGGTCACTGTGACCTCATGTCAGTTCTGAACACAGTATCCTCCCTGAGGGAACTGTGAAGATGCAAGGATAGTGGGCACATCTGATCGAAGTTATTTCTCATGTTTGAAAGATGAAGGGGTTTTTTATTCAGCTGACAATCAAGTGAGTTAGTGGCTGCCCCTGCTGACCGTAAATAGGCTGAGTGTTACAAACTGTGGAAAAACCCCAACTGAGAGGCTTCTTCTGAATCCACTGTGTATATGTCCAAAGAATCCTGACTGAAACCTGAATAAATACCCACAGTTCCAACAGGTCTTAATCTGAAAATGACTGATTCTGAAAATAAAAGCCTAAATTCATTATATCCAGACTGCTGTCAAATGCTGTCAGTTTTCAGAATACAAATGGAATACAGTGGAACCCTGGGTTACGAGTTAAAGTGAAAAACTTGTGAGCCGGGACGGGTTTACCCATAAGAATACATGTAAAACCAATTAATCCGTTCCAAGACCCAAGAAAACTCCCATATACAGTATGTTAACACACCCGTATGTGCACATTTATTCATTATTATTATTTGAAAAGGAAGTTACCGGTATGTGAAGTATCTGAAAAGGAATGCATGAAATTAGTTCTAAAAAAGATTCACAATGACACTTACCTTGGAGACAGGCGAAGGAGGCTTGATTGTAGAGGAGGTGGAGGAGGAGGAGGGAGGGAAGCAGATACGGACTAAACGTAAACAGCAAACTTAATCTAAGAACACTATGTCCTCAACTACGGGCTCCGCCTCAGGTTTGGATCCCTCAAACTCTCGGTCGGCGACACAATCTGGCCACAGTTTCCTCCAGGTGGAGGTCAAGCTCCTCTGAGTGACGCCCTGCCATGACGAATGTATGATTTTGAGGACAACGACGATGTTGAAATGATCCTTCCAAAACTGACGAAGGGTGAGCTCATTGTTCTCGGTGACCTCAAAACACCGCCTGAACAAATGCTTTGTGTAGAGCTTCTTGAAGTTCGAGATCACCTGTTGGTTCATAGGCTGGAGGATTACAGGTACATACAGTATTACAGGTTTTCTTCAGTCCCATGATGAAAAAACACAAAACAAAGCACTATTTCAGGTGAAAAAAGGCACAAATATGAAGCACAATACAGCGCGAGTTTCACTTCTAAGCTTTTGGTCAGTAGTGAGCAGTTGTGAGCAGCCGAGAATAGCTGAGACCAGCTAAGAATTATTTTCGGGAATTATTTTACTCGCAACCCGAGTTTTTGCTTGTGAGCTGGTACAAAATTTTGCCCATCGTGTTCCTTGTTACCCGAAAAATTTGTGTGCTGAAGCACTGGTAACTCGGGGTTCCACTCTACTAGTATGTGAGTAAATCTAGTGTCAGTGGTCAGTGCAGTATCCACATGTGAATAGTCACATCATCTCGTCTCAGTACAGGGCAAAACTGCAGTAGCAGCATTCCGTAAGGGCTAATAAATACATTTTTGTGTTCAGATAGAAGGCTCCTTCCAGCCTTTTTATGCACTGTGGTAAAAATGTGCGAGGTGGGGAGCTGGAGAGCCTGTTTGGCACCTTCTGCTCCCCCTGGCTCTGTTACAGCCTGTAAATTAGTTATTATAATGAAAGTATTTACAGCCTCTGGTGAACTGTGTTTTCCATATGCAATCCGAGCCTCCCGGTGCTATTCATTCACAGTGCAGCCACTTCCATTCGAGGGCCGGGGTCTTGAAGTAATGACAGGTCCAGAGACAAATAGATAGACCTGTACCTGAACCTGTGGCTCACCGCAGGCTGCAGAACACTGCCATCCCTTTTTCATTTCTTTTGAAGCATATTTAATGATTCCTTTTGCATTAATAATCTCAACAGGCCTCGAGTTTGGGCTATGTTATAATTGAAAGTATAGCCCTGTTTCCAAAAAAGTTGAGCCTCCTTATGAAATGTAAATAAGAACAATATGTGATTATTTGCAAAGCATTCAAGTCCCATATTTAAGTGCCTTGTTTTGTCTTTGAAGCGTCGGCCTCAAATTGTGAAGCATTTAGAGATAATCTTGGATTATGTATGTTTGTTGCAATTCACATACAATTGAATTGAATTGCATTGAATTAAAAATAGCGCAAAAATAAGGTATCAGATATCAAATCTGAGATATATAATTGTTTTTGAAGGTTTTGTGGTATTTTGAATTTGATGTAAGCAGCACTTTTCAAAGTGCTTTGCTTGATGTAGGATTGTCCTTTGTCATATTTATGTTTTAAAATACTTCAGATATTGTCAGTAGGTGATGAACCAGGACTGCCTCAAACCATTTTAACACCCACACCTTTTTATACAATGGAGTTCTGCTGTTGAAATACATGCAGACTACAGTTTAGTATTATCTTACCAAAATAAACAACACCTGAAAAAGTCAATGTGTTCTAAAATCTGTATATATTATTCAGCATTAACGTCTCCACAAATGTGTAGACCTGTGCACTAATGTACCCCCCACAGAAGTATGATTTTTTTTCCACTCCGTTTTTGCCACTGGCTTTTTTGTTCTAAAAAACATTGTTGGAATAAATTTTAAAATAGACATACATTTTCAAAAAGAATTCTGTTTCTCAGTTTCAACATTTGATGTCTTGTCTATGTGCTACTTTCAATGAAATATGGATTGAATTTTACAAATCATCCTGTTTTAATTTGCATTTTGCACAGTGGCACAACATTTTTTTGGAAATAGGGTTGTAGTGTTAGCCACTGCTCCAATAGCAAGAACATGTTCTGAACACATGCAGTCTAATGTTTAGAATTTTGTATAATTCCAACACATTATCACTTCATTTCTGACTATTGTGGGAGGTATAATTGTCTATTTCAGCACAGTCAATGCCATTAGAAATCACAGATGTTGATGGGAATAGTTTGTTCAGTTCCAATGAACTTACAGCAGTTACAGTACATATTTTGAATAGATTTTTAAATTTGCTGTTGCAGCACCAAAGCTAAATTGAAATTATGTCTCATAGACAACTGACGAAAAAAGTCTGCACAACTTTTACATCTGTTCCACAAGCTTTCATGGCAATGCTTTTGCTCAAATGATCTTCAAACTCTGCACAACTTGAAGTATGTGGAGATCTTTGCCTTCATGTTTCTTTTTTTTCCCAGCACGTTCACTTAAGATCCTCAAACTAAGTTGACCTTTTTTTTGTGACTGGTCAATGGATCCATTTGCATCCAGCATTTTCTACTTTGACAATGGAGAAAAATGACATAAAATCAACTATATACTCCACGAAATTAAATTGAGCAAAATGGCAACAAAATAAACAAGCGGTTACATGTGTAATAATGGACTTTTAGGCATGAACGTAGCCTTTCATCAACATTTACAAACTACCAGAAAAACAAAGCATTAATTTAATCTGTTTTGTTGTAACTAATATTGAGGGGGACAACCCCTACTTCCCCCCTATATCAATCCAAATGGATCTCTTCGATCTGCATCCAGTTTTGTCCAAATGGCATTTGTCGGTCTCTCCATGCTCACACCTGTAGACTGCCCACATCTGCACACTCTGCATGCATAGACACGTCCACATGCACACAATAACATTTAAAGGCCCATTTGACAGCTGTGATTACGGCTTTTTGAATGGCATTGAGCCGCAGCCCACAGTGACGAGCTCTAACCCTCTGTCGTGCTCTGCTTTCAGGGTCCAGCTGGCTTAAAGGGAGGAGAAGGGCCTCAGGGCCCCCCTGGCCCCATCGTAAGTAGCCCGTTACTATGGTTACCTCATCTTTCCTGCTTCAGAGATTGGAGTAAAAGTGTTTTCTGCCTTTGGAGAATGGAGTTCTGCTCACGCTGTGCACAGCTCCATTCTCCACTTGTTCAGCACCTCATGAAATGTAAACTGCAGAGTAGAGAAGGATGATTGAAATATGTCACAGATTTTAACACAACCAAATGAAACACAGCATTGTGCAGAATAATACTTAAATTAAGACTGATACAAGATTGCACATCTGTAATGGAATCACAGATTTTTCTTATAAGTTAATCTTTTATGGGGATATGTACCCTGTCCTACAAAGACAGAATGAGAGAATTTCACATCTACTCAAAACTTACGTGTAATAGAGGTTGCATGTATAACTATCTATGATGTTTATAACAACAATAAAAATAGTAACAAAAGTTGAACTCTGAGGAGTTCAAATAAGAATGACATGCTTGCATGCAGTTACTACACTATCCAGGGTATTCAGACATGGTGAGGGTAAAAGGGGCACAAGCTTAGGAGGTGGCAATATGGCAAAAGTTTTGGGGGTTTGTGTCCACCATCATGCACTTTTAGTTTCATGATTTGTGTGTGGTTTTCTGCCTGTCCATTAGTCCTAGGCAATTAGTGTTATACCTCAACTTCTACTAGCTGGACATGAAAAATGAAAAGAGTGTCTATGGAGCTGAAGTCATGCCCATTCCAAGTTTTACCCATGGGACCTAACTTTGGAAAAAATAGCATTACAGTCAATGGCAAATGTCATATAATTTTTTGACCCTGACTGAATTATGCCATTCTTTACATATATATTTGGGAATTTTAAAAGATAACTTTACAAGTCAAGATATAATATAAGACTGTGAAATGCACAGTTTTGAAGACTACAAACAGAAAATCACATTAAAACAAGTAGCTAGTCAGCCAATCACATGACGACAACTCAGTGCATTTAAGCATGTGGATATGGTAAAGACAACTTGCTAACGTTCACACTGAGCATCAGAATAAGGAAGAAAGGTGATTTAAGTGACTTTGAGTGTGGCATTCTTGTTGCTGATGGGCTGGCATGAGTATTTCACAAACAGCTGATCTGCTTCGAATTTTCACACACACTCATCTCTAGGGTTGACAAAGGATGGTCTAAAAAAGATAAAATATCCAGTGAGATGCACACACACACTACTCATTACAACCAGTGTATTCAGAATACCATCTCTGAACACACAACATGTTGAATGTTGAAGCAGATGGGCTATAGCAGCAGAAGACCACAATGGGCGCCACTCCTGTCAGTTAAGAAACTGAGGCTACAATTTGCACAGGCTTACCAACATCAGAAAATGGAAGAAAAATGTTGCCTGGTCTGATGTGTGTTGATGTCTGGTGCACTCAGATGGTAGGGTCAGAATTTGGCATAAAGAACATGAAAGCACAGATCCATCCTGCCTTGTACCGACAGTTCAGGCTGGTGGTGGTGTAACGGTATGGGAGATATTTTCTTGGCCCACTTCGGACCCCTTGAGTACTAAGGGAACAATATTTAAATACTGCAGCCTACTGTATCTGAGCATTGTTGCTGACCATGTATATCTTTTTATCGCCACAGTACTTCCAGCAGGATAATGTCGAGTGACGGTGGGACAGCACGCAGGCTTCAGTTACAACAGATGCATTTTATATTTCCATAAAATTGTGCATAGTAATGCAGTTGTGTGAATCAGCAAAATACACACACATGTGCTTAACGAAAGAGATGATTCAGCTACCTTTATGCCCCAAACACCACCCCGAAGCCAGATCATCCCATCCATGCGCTGTGGCTCATAAAGGGAGACACAGCACTATGTAGGCCCCCTAGCTGTGCAGGCAGCACATCATAAGATGTGATAGCCACAACCTTGAGAGGCAACTGCCTGTTTATCAAATGGACTCCACCTTTCTGTGTATCTGGTTAGAACAATCAAATTGAGATGTTACATAACACAAGTGGGGTGAACTTGACCTTCTACTCTTAAGGACTGCTTTAGTCTGCTTTACATACGATTCACAGGTGGTCTCCCTACACACCATGTCACAAAGCTCAAATAATCGCAAACTAGTTTCTTGAACATGACAATGAGTTCACTGTACTCCAATGGCCTCCTCAGTCAACAGATGTCAATCCAACAGAGCACCTTTGGGATGTGGTGGAACAGGAGACTGGCATCATGGATGTGGAGCCGACAAATCCGCTCCAACTGTGTGATGCCATCATGTCAATATGGTCCAAAATCTCTGAGCAATGTTCACCTTGTTGAATCTATACCACAAAGAATTGAGGCAGCTCTGGAGACAAATGCGGTCCAACCCAGTGCTAGCAATACATACCTGTACCTAATACCGTGGTGAGTGAGTGTATATCACATGAGACAGAGATGTCCACTGAGCCATTTCACACAAAGCTGATTTTTTTTTTTTACTGTGGCTCTCTGGACGATTTGTATATTAATTTGACAAACATCAGATGTGAAAATGATGGAATAATTAAAATGGCATCCAAAAATGATATGCCCATTGTCATTGACTGTAATGCATTTTTTTCCACACATACAGTAGGTCCCATAACCCAGAGGTGAAGGACAGGTGGATTCACTCTATACCGTATGGTACATGTGTGGGCTGGAAATATAGATGGTAAACAGTATAATAGTGAACAAAATGACCGTGACGTCACCCATTGGTTTCTGAACAGCTGTTTTGAGGACAGTTTGATTGCCACTTCCTTGACGGCATTTTGGAGACAAAATCAGGATTTAATCATATTTGGACGAATGGCAGCAGAGCCACTGGCGTGTAGTATGTCAGGGGTCTCATGAGTAAGCTAATGATAACTGCATTGTAAAACTTAACCAAGCATTGCCAAACAGTCATATTATGGTGTTCTTGGTGTAAGCAGCAAGTCCAAATAAAACATTTTTGAGACCATGATGACTCATGACAAAAATATATTCACTTAGTATTTTCAGTCCAATGTAACTCTATGGAACTCAGGGCTTCGTGGAGCCCAGTGAATGGTGCCCCAGAGGCCAACAGCTGTATTACAACTTTAAGTTTATTCCGCTTCTGCCTCACTGAACAGCCCCAGTCATTGAACACTGGTTGGAAACACCACAACTGGAAGACACACAAGGAAGAAGTTACCCACTACTGTACTTTTTTTTTTAAGAAACTTTCCTCTAACTTGATAACAGCTCCATCTCCATTTTTCTTCCTCACTCATCTATGGATTTATGTGTATACTACATCACTGAGTCACTCTTAATCAAGGCAGTCCTCATAGATATTCAAGTTGAACAGTGGGAAACCCAGCCCTCCTGCTCTCAAATAGTTTGGGACCCTGAAAAGAAGCAGGAGCAGCGGGGTAATCCATAAATAAGTGTGGCACTTTTTCCCCCCTGTCTTTTGTCTCTGAGCCCCTCCATTTGCAGTATATGCACTGAAAAGCTTCATGAGCTCCAGTGGTGAATCTGTACAGAACGCTGACTGACAGGCAACTTTGAACCGTCTGACATTTTGTTCAAGCATTAAACGCAGGCTCCCGATAATTGCCCCTGCTCACCAGCGACACAGCAACACCAGATTAGATGACAGCGGATATGCAGAGCACGGATGAAAGATGATGAAAGCAACGAGAGGGGTGTTCTGTGAATGAGTGAAACCATTTCCACTGCGAAATGAGATAGTTTTCTTAAATTGGCTTGAAAGCGAGCCATTGGCTGAAAACATGTGATAGACGGTTTTTGGTGGGGTTTGAAAAACTCCTTTAAAAAGAGCCCGGTGTGCAGTGCCCACGCACACAAGAGATCTGATATTTTCCTCCATTGATTTCCTGCCATAAACTGAGCTGCTGCTGTGCTGTGGGAAAGTCTGTGAGTGGTATGTCTGTGTGCTTTTTTCAGTCATTTTACAGGGTTGCACGTGTGTTTGGAAGAAACAGCCAAAGCATGAGCAACACAGAAAGAGAACAAAAAAGATACATGCGACGACTAACTTTATGTCTGAAAGGTTTTGTGTTGAAGTTTTGATTTTTAGCCAGAAAATCACATGTGTGAGAGAAAAAAAACTGTGAAAATGAGAATGTGGGAAAAGACAGACAGACTTTGATGTTGTGTGAGACAAAGGAACTTGTGTGTATGTGTGTGTGTGTGTGTGTGTGTGTGTGTGTGTGTGTGTGTGTGTTGCAGTGGGCATGTTGGCAGGCTGCGGATGACAGTTTGGAGCTGTGTGTCACTGGCAATGTCTGTCATGAAATGGGCCAGGCATATGAATACCAGGTGGCAGCGCACATCAGCAGCCGAATCAATGTGTGAATCCCGAGTGTGTGTGTGTGTGTGTGTGGGTGTGTGTGTGTGTGTGTGTGTGCGCACGCTGGCTGGGCCCACACATGTATTATTTAAGCCAGTGGTTCTCAGGTGGTATTGCCTTATGTCCCACATTTTGTAGTGGTCATCAAGTGACAACCCGCTGTTATCAAATCCAGACAAGGTCAGTGTATTTTTTTTTATGTCGACTAGTGAACATTCTTCTGATGGATGAATCTGAGGATATAAAGAGGCTTTAAAGATAAAAGATAAAGAGACTTTATTGTCATTGTACTGTTATGAAAATTGGCTAGCTACTATATGATCCAATTCTCTAGGCTCCCAAGACAGCCCCAACCTTTACCAGACCCTGTATGTGCAGAACATGAATTGTGTTCTACAATAGCCCTAGATGATGTATTTCTCCTTAACCTATCGGAAGAGTAGGTGTATGGCTCCAAACTCACCTCCACATGTCAGCTCATGGATCTGGTGAATCACACTTGTGGTCTGGCGGTCCGCATACTTTGATCTGCTGGAACGGCCAGCCCACTCTTTGACTGTTGTTCAAAGTTTTTAAGGTGAATATATACAAAAGTGTTAGCATGCTACTAAAAGTTCAATTCTCAGTCCATAGGTCAATGTGGTTCGTTTTCTTCCAGCTCTGTTTTCCTCTGAGCCAGGGGTGCTCACACTTTTTCATTATGTGAGCTACTTATAAAATGACCAAGTTAAAATAATCTACCTACTGGAAATTTGGTTTGCCCCGGCCCTGGGAATGCAGGGCTTCCTGATACATGACGGAGCGACCGGATCTATCGCCATTGTCCCCCTAAGTTCAGACGCCGCATTCCAGGATGCCAGGCATGGGAGTCGTCCGCACTAACGTTCCCCGTTCCCACCCGCCGCAGAGCAGGGGGAGGGAGGGCACCCCTCCGGCACAGCTGCACGCATGCGCGCGCCCCCTGGTTGTGGGAATGCGGGGCCTCCCGATACATGACGGAGCGACCGGACATATCGCCTTTGTTCCCCTAAGTTCAGACGCCACGTTCCAGGACACCCAACGCGGGGGTCGTCCTCTCCCCATCAGCGCTAACATTGCCCTGGCCTCTCTCTCTTTCCCACCCGCCGCAGCGTGCAGTGAGGGAGGGCGCCCCTCCAGCGCAGCTGCTGGTGTTCAAACCCAATTTCCAGTCCAGCTGACAGAAGGTAAACCACACGCTTTGAATACCATGACCTGGACAACTGAGAATCTTCACAGACATGAGCCAATATTGCACAACACAATTAATTATGCACATTTTTTGTCATTACCTGAGTTTACGCTGATGATTTGACTCACCTGGAACGATGCTTCGGTGGCAGTTTTCACCATTTAAGTATGTTGTGAACAATGTCTGCTGACAATCATGAAAAAAAGTCTTTCCATTCTGGATGAAAGTGATAAGTTTTTGTCTTCTTACTTGGTCCAGCTCCCCCACTCATTTTTATACCATTTCTTAAGTTTAAGAGAAAAAACACTTTGCTGCACCTAGGTTGTTTTCACATGTGCAGTGACTGAAGTGTCAGAAAAAGTCAGATGTCATTTGATTGGCTGCCCTGTAAATCAATCAAGTGACAGGACACGTCTATTTTTTTTAATGTCATGCGATTTACCCACACTACCTGATGTATTGAGCACACCTACTATAAATTAATCAAGTGTTGGCATAGATGATAAGATGACGTCTATTTTTTTTAATGTCATGCCATCTACCAACACTACTGTCGCGAGCTACTAGTCGATCGCGATCGACGTAGTGAGCACCCCTGCTCTGAGCTGTTCTGTCAGACCTCTGAATTCCCCTTGTATGGGATGGAATGAATCACAGACACTCTCTCACAAGTCTCTGGATTCCCTCAATCGTTCTTGTGTTCTCGCTTGTCTGAATCTCCGCGTGTTCTGTCGGCGTCTCAGTCCTAATTACTGTGTCCAGCTGCATCACGTCAGCTGCTTTATCACGTCGTATCACAGCAGCTGTTTCCAATGTCGCTGATGAAAGAGAGTTCACTAACCACGCCCACATCCTTCAAAATATCAGTCAGTGCATCCCTGAGCTAAAACCACACCTCCTGAGACCACGTCGTAACAGTACCAACAGAATACAACGAATGTCATGACCAAATAACACAAAATTTAATCTGTGTATATTATGTGACAGGGTGGATGATAGGCTGACGTCATCATCCCATTTTCATTGTGGCATTTACTGTAAATTCAAAACACAGAGTATCCATAGCCATAACCAAGGAGACCATAAACAATCTCCATAACATGATTTTAAAAACAGACAATAAACCACAATGAACAAAATCCCAAAGCAAACAAATACAAAATGAGCCAGAAATGAGCAAAATTAACAAAAAAAAAATGAAAATAATAAATAGGAATAATAATAATAATAATACGTTGGAAAATAATAAATTGATACAGTTGACAAATAAACAACAAAATATACAAAGATGAAATAGCTGGCCAGCAAAACAAGGAACAAAATAAGAATTTAAAAAATCTAATGAATAATTAGTAAAAGAAAAATAAAAAAAATGGTCTACAAAATGAAAAAATAGCCAAAAATTAACAGAATTACAAAATTAACAGAATAATCAAAAAAATGAACAAAATGTCCACAACATGGTAAAAGAGAAAAAAAAACAACTCAGACAGTGTTGAATCATGGACAAAATAATTTTAAAAATGCATAAAATTGGACAAAAAATGATTGTTTCAGGTCCAATAATGTGATAAGTCAGATTTGCATGACAATAGAGTGAGAAATTTTAACACACATTATTTTTACAGCCCCCAGACCTGTATTATAACATAAAGACATAAAACCTAATCATTAACATAAATATCCTTTACCCACTTTTATCAAATTCAAACCAGGTAAATATATTTTTATGTAAATGATTCATCTGATGGATGAATCTGAGGATATCATGAACAAATAACATAAAATTTTAAACTGGCCAAAATATCCGGAATATGATTTTTTTAAAGTCAAGAAATGAACAAAAATGAACAAAATAAGAAAAAAAATGGACAAAAAATGAACTAAGTAATTTAAAGAATAAGGAGAAATGGAGCAAAGCTCACTAAAATCAATAAATAAGCAACATAAGAAACAAAGATGAAATGAATACACATGAAAATGAAAATATTTAACAGAAAAGGAACAAATAATCAATAAAATGAAAATTTGAACAAAACAATCCGTTACCTGTCAGTGAATCAAGGCTTCCTTCAAAATACAGTACCACACATAAAAACTAAACTACTAGCTAACCTAAACTAATGTCAGTTCCTCAAAGTAAGAATTAAAAAAAATCCTTTTAAGGCCTTTTCAGCTGAACATAGTTTTAAAAATCATCACTGTTCTAAATTTTTATATCATGACAAAACTGAACACGAAAGTACCAAAGTAACGAATAAAATGCACAAAAAGGCACTGAACGAAATGGACAGAAATGAACTCAATAATCAAGAAAATGACCGAAATAATCAAGAACACAACAAAAAGAATTGAAATTATATGAGGAAAAGTCCACAAAAAGAAAAAAATGAATTATTTTTTCGGTGAAAATGACAAAGGAATGAATGCAAATTGATATAATAAAATAACAAACACAAATTTTATGTTTCAATCAAATGAAACAGATGCTGCACCAAAATAAAAGTTGGACATGAAAAACCCCAAAAGAAATAAGAATATATATACTTTATAAAAAATTTTAAACGACACACTTTGTGACCCACTCCAAACAAATGATAAACACTGGCTTCCTGACCCCCCACTTGAGCACCACTGATTTCAGCAGCCTGCGGTTACATTTGCAGGATGCTGTAATGGCCTGCAGATGAAGGTTGCGGTCGCTTGTGTGCTTAGGGGCCACCTACACAGCCATGAGCACCCACCAGAGTGAAGTAAAGAGCAGAGTAATAAGACAAGCTGATGTGTGGAAGAATGGCAGCAGCTTCTGGAAGGCCTTGACAGAGGAAGGTCGCTCACAGCAGCTGAACTCCATTACAGATAAGAGTTTGTTCATCAGGCGAGGAGCTCTCATCCTACTGGAGCTCAACACCAGGGTCAAAAGAGTTTTCGAGCACTCATAAGCTTCTTTTATTTCAGATTTTATTCATATCAGTGCTATGTGCAGTCCTTGTCATTTGAAAGTCCCATTAGTTTTTATTTGGATTAGATTTTTTTTTTTTTTCAGTTTAGTTACAGCTAGTTTTTACGAGTGAAAAAGGCTTGCGTGGTTTTAGTTTTAAAGGTTTCATCGTGTCAAAATGCACCTTTAGTGTTGTTTGAGGTTTAAATTAAGTGTAAAATACTGCCTGTCCAGAGAAATCCACACAAGACAGTCAGAAGATGTGTAACTTATGATAGCCCCCCTCCCCCACCTACTACCAATCAAAATGAAACAAAAAACGAACAAAATAATTACTTAATAGAAAATATGACCAAAATGTTATCCACAAAATGAGCAAAAATGCCCAAAAAGTCAGGGACAAAAATTTTAAACTAGCAATAATAATCAAGGTAAATGTAGCTCCACCCCATGAGTCCACTGTCAATGTTCCTGGCAATTTTTTATAAAATTGACTGTGAAAAGTGCATGTTTATGTAGCTGTCTTAGCTTTGTCAGATTCCTTTTCACCATGGTAATGGCCGAGGGTACATCCAATCTGTTTATTTCCTGATCAAGTCTACAATCCAGTGAATGAAGTCTAGTGAATAGACACATATAAGTTGTACATATACATTTAAGTGTTACCTTAGTCTAAGCCTAAGTCTAGGCTTTTATGACGAGTTAAGGCTACATTTTATCTAGTGTTTAGTTTTTCAAGTGTTTCATAGAGGCTGAAAAATGTAAAATGTCTCAGATATTTCTAGAGTCCATCATACAAACCAATTTTACCACAAAGTATTTTATATTTTAAAGGTTTGATATGTAAGATTTACATTGCCTGTATCCCTGAGTGAAGTTTGTACTGGAGCCATTATATGACATGTTTTAAACTCTATGTTTAAACTTTTATGACTGTCTGGACCAGGGATGGGCAATTCCAGGCCTCGGGGGCCGGTGTCCTGCATGTTTTCAAACTGTCTCTGCTCTACCCACTGTTGATGACCTGGATCAGATGTGTTCAGTCAATCAGAAGCTGGACGATATGGTCGGTAGGGCAGAGAGAATTGAAAAACATGCAGGACACCAGCCCTCAAGGCCTGGAGTTACCCATTCCTAGTCCACCAGATGGAGCTATTTAGTCATTAACATCAATTCAACCAATGTAACCTGTAACCAGTAACAGACGTTAAAGTAATCCTTGCTGCAGATTGTGACCTTTGTTGAAAATTTAATCAAAATCAACTCATTACTTTTTGTGTGAACCTGCTAACAGACAAACAAACCAGGAAACAAGTACGGTCAAAAACTAAGTAACCTGTATGCATGAGGTTAATAAGAAGACACATCTAACCTAATGGTACAGTGTAAGTGTAAAAACAGCGGCAAAACAAAATTTAGACACAAAAATGTACATTTAATGTGGTACACTCCATTTTCTTTGCTCATGTTACAGTGGGGACAATAATTATTGGGAAATGTACACTCAACAAAAATATAAACGCAACACTTTTGTTTTTGATCCCGTTTTTCATGAGATGGACTCAAAGATCTAAAA
>JAQQAE010002363.1:0-14649 GCA_029823295.1 Pseudamia nigra
TTCGGGTTACGCGGAAATTCGGGTTACATCGCGACCGTAGGAACGGAACTCGTTTGTAACCCGAGAACTGCCTGTATAATACACCCTTTTAGAAGAGCTATTTCACCCCAGATGTGCAAGCAAAGGCTACAGTATAATCTGCTATCTTACTGGTACGAAACAAGGTATTTAACAGAAGGTCACATGCAAAATAGTGATCTGCCATATGGTGTGACGAGTCTTTGATGAGGAAATTCATCAAGATCACTGCCGTATTTGGCAGCCTCGTGATTCCTCATTGTAAAACTTCCTTTAGCCATTGTGGGTGCATTTTAAAGATGGGTGGGTGGTTTCAGGGAAGGAGCGGAAGATTGAAATTCATTAAAGTCAGCTTTGCGTCCATACTGTACTCCGCTCCGCATGGATGGTTGGTTCCCTATTCAATCAAGTCTGGTAAAAATTGACCCACATCATCCATTCCTCTGCAAGTCAGGAACAGTGTTTAATGTGCCATGGGTTTCCATTATTTCACGGTGGCCTTGTTTTTACGTTGTAGAATAATTACACTATTGCTTTAAGCATAAAACAGTGCTCCTATATGGAACCATTGCATATTACCTACATATTATCTCTATATACAGTAGTTTTACACTTACATCAACAAACAAATGCAAAGGAAGTGGCTCATTTTGTGCATCGGTTACATATTAAAATTCACCATAAACATCACTTGTTGGCTCATTTATCTTATTGCTTGTATTGAGGTAAGCTATGTGTATGTGTATATTTTAAATTGTAAATGAAAACTAACACTTAAAGTTGCAGTAACCAGTTCAGTGTAGTGTAATTCACGTGGTCTAAGAAGAAACTAAGTGACTGGGTCTCCTTTTGTGGATAATCCTACATCTCTTCCAGAGGTGGGTAGTACATTTACTCCTTTAGATGTAGAGTAGTTTTTCACATAAAATGAGAGTAGCTGTTTTGCAGAACGTTTTTAACTCTTACTAGGTTACATTTTTTCTAATTTTTGTTTTAACATTGCTTCAGTTACATTTTGTTCCACCTTGCAGGAGCAAAATATGAGCAGGAGCAAAATATGGTGGAACTGAGGGGAAAAAAAGAACAAACTAAAAAATATAATTGTTAAAATTGTAACTAAATAATCAAGTAAATTATCTAAATGAATTAACTAAGCAGCAAAGTGAGCAAAAATATACAAAAATAATCACAAAAAGCAACAAAATCAACACAAAACTGAACAAACTTAACAAAATGAGCAAATAATTAAGAAAATCAAGAAAATTTAAACTGAACAAAGAAGTCAAGTAAATTGCAAAATGAACATAATTACAAATGAACAAAATGAGCAAAAAGGAAGAAAATAATCAAGTAAATGACTCATCCTGGGTGTACCCTGCCTTTGCCAGCTCCCTGACCCTTCAAGCATTAAGGGGCAGAAAATGAATGAATAATTAATAATCAATTGACAAAAATGAACAATATAATCAGAAAACTGAAAAAAAAATCAAGAAAATAAGTAATAGTGTGAGCAAAAATGATTAAAATAATCATGATGGTTTGCAAAAATAAACACAAAACAAAATAAGACAAAATGAAATTGGAAAAAATGAACAAAATATCTAAAAAAATTAAGAAAGTCACAAAAACTGATTTATATGATCATGGAAATAAATAGATATGACCAAAATTCCAAATTGAAGGCAATATAATAAGTTTTAATAAATTCCACATAATGAAGTTACTCACTTCTTGAATAGTTTGTTTTTATCAGATACCGTTTTACTTGTAATTACACTTTTACGTGATTAAAATAACAATATAACAATACTGCTCTGCCTGTTTTTGGACAGAGCATAGAGAGCTGCAAAAGCAGGGTTCAACCCAACATTTTCAGTGTCTGATTTCTGCTTACTATAGACAGTGCACACTGATATATCATTGCACAGTTAAGGCGGCAAGATGAATTGTCTGGGACAAGTTGAATCAACAAATCTCTCTCTCGCTTTTATTTTTCACAGTATACGACATCAACCCAGTGAACAGGCTATAGCTTTGATTAACAGTGACATTTAGGTTTTGAAATATGTACCTGCAAGAAAGATGGATGATCTATTAAAAATCAGTGAAAACTTCAGTGAGGTTCACAAACAGTCATTCAGTCCTATTTGTGACCTCGGCCAAAAATAAAGCAGAAGTTTGTTTAACGTATTTATTTAAGCTGACTGATACTGTACACAGCCTGTGCCATGACCTTCTGTGGTTGAATTACCGTAGGGTTAATCACAGTTCAAGCCTGTTCAAACCCCTGAAGAGGACACTGGGGAAACTGTGGATCGAAGTTAGAATAATCATTAGGAAACACATGCTGACAATGTAGGGTAACCCACAGCAGGCTAAGTAGACCCAGAGAAAAGGAAGAAAAATTAGACGACTGAAGTCTAACAGAGCTGGATCTGTCATTTGAAGATGCGTGCGGTCCATTCAGTAGGGGTCTAGAGGTTCTATTAATGGCTCCCTACACCTGCAGGTTTGCTTCATTGGCCAGGGTGCTCATCAATCTTTCAGGATTTTTCCTGTGAAGGCAAGGTGGCTCTAGACCTGGGCCACTGCCAGATGTAGCACAGCCAGAATCTGAGTTACTCCAAACAAGTGCAGACAAGCTTCAACAGCCGGATGGGCTTGGCTCATCCACTCCAGTGTGGTGGATGGCACACCAAAGGAGCTCAGCCTGTTTGTCTGTGTACACAGCAACAAAACATCCCGGCTCAGCACAGTCAGCGTGGAAATTTTGGCCACAGCCAATGAATGCATGTGTGTCGGACGCTTCAGTAACAACAGGAAAGCTAATGTGGAGAGCCAAAAAGACTCTGAGAACACCAAGCATGCTGGGCAAAGTGTGTTTCTCTCTGCCAGTGAAACCACATAACACTTTGATCCTTTTTATCTACCCAATACACACAAACACCGAGGCTACCCTGGTCTGTCTGTCAGCTGTCAAAAATCCACTACGACGGAGCCCTGTCTTGTTTTGGTTTCAAAGCTGGTCACTGCAAAAAAGGAGAAATGTGATTTTTCTGACAAACAAAATATTGTAGGTGCAACTCTCTAATGTTACTGTCAAGAAAAACTAATGAGCACCAATTGTCATTTATAATTTTTTACTACGAATAGACTCACACACACACACACATTAAATCTCCAGCTGCAGACTGGGATATACGCCACTCCACAGCAGGAACAGACACTCTGTTTGCAGCTGATTCTGTTTGTTTCTCCTGTTTGATGGAGTTGAGTGTCCCTGGGGCACAGTCAGAATATTGTGGGCAGCCACAGTGCATAAATGATCTGAGGCTTGCTTTTTAGGTTATGTTTACCATCAAAAGTTTGCTCTGTGTTATCAAGAAGTGGTGTGGGTCTTATTTAAACCCTGCTGTGTTTACTGTATAGATCCTAGAAAAATCACAGCAGTATTTAATTTTATAGGTCTTAGTGTGAAAACCACTGTAAGGTAGTGTGTATTTAAACAATAATGCTGTCTGCATTAATATGTTGATTTGTGCAAAGTTAAATGGAAAGAGGATCCTGGAGTGCTAATAGGGCTCTGCATTTCAGAGTGGCTTCAATTAACCTCTTTAGTGATTGCACTGGAAGACACATTGGAATCCATTGTTAATCCAATAATTATTGTCTGGTAGATGTACTTGACTTCACCACATCAGCCAGCCACTTCACTTCATGTGTTTGTTTGCCGGAGTAAATAATTCTTCTGATTAGAATTGGGTTTGGTGTTTAAAAGGGACACATTTATCAGGTTGTTCTCTGCACTCCAGTTAACATGCCAATGACACAGGTTCATGTAAATTATCTATGCAATGGCAAGACGTTATAAATGCTATCAATATATGTCCAATAATATGTCTAAATCACTGGTCCTGAATAATCAAATCACTCAAAGTAATTTATTATAATGCTAACTGTAAGCATGTGACTAAATAAGTTTATTGAAAAAAAAAAATTCTACTGAAGTTGGGTAACATGTAAATAAAAACAGAATACATGTACAATGATTTGAAAATCCGTTCAATCTATATTCAACTGAATATACTACAAAGAAAAAATATCCAATCTTCAAACTTTATTGTTTTTTGCAAATCACACATTTTCAATTTGATGCCTACAACATGTTCCAGAAGAGTTGGGACAGAAGCAACAATAGACTAGGAAAGTTGAGGAATGCTCAAAAAACACCTGTTTGCAACATTCCACAGGTGAACAGGTTAATTGTAAAGAGGATATAAAATGAGCATTCCCAAAAGCCTCAGTCATTTACAAGTAAGGATGGGATGAGGCTCTCCACTTTGAACAACTGCATGAGCAAATTGTCCAACAATTTAAGAACAATTACAAGGGATTTATGGATTCCATCAGCTACAGTCCATAATATCATCAAAAGATTCAGAGAATCTGGAGAAATTTCTGCAAGTCAGTAGCAAGGCTGAAAACCAACATTGACCTTCGGTCCCTGCATTAAAATCTAACATCATTCTGTAGGATATTATCGCATGGGCTCAGGAACACTTCAGAAAATCATTGTCAGTTAACACAGTTTGTCTCCACATATACAAACGCAAGTTAAAACTCTACCATGCAAAATGAAAGCCATATATCAACCAGAAATGCTGCTGTTTTCTCTGGGCCCGAGCTCATCAGAGATGGACTGATGCAAAGTGGAAAAGTGTGTCGTGGTCACATTTTTTTGGAAATCATGGACATTGTGTTCTCCAGACTAAAGAGGAATCGAGCAATCCACATTGTTACCTGTGCACGTTCAAAATCCAGCATCTGTGATGATATGGTGGGTGTTAAACTAAGGAGACACTACAAGAATTTTTGCCTGATTTTACCTTTGATTCACAGTTGGGCAGAGTTTGCACCAGTCAGCACTACTTGGGGAGAGTTGGCATGGCTAGTCAGCACAGAAGTCTGTTATTTTGTGCAGGGAACAGACTCAAATCTGCAAGGGTGTGGGGAACAGACCCAAATAGACCTCAGTGAACCAAACATGTTTTAATTTTCGAGCCGACTCTAGACGCAATCCTGTATTATGTACTGATTACCGACCCAGTAGCAAAGACGGGTTGCCAATAACCAATGAAAAAGATTAGATAGGACAGAGGAAATCGCATCAGAAGATGCAGACGACATAAAGTAGCTAGAATATCAAAATAACAATTGTGAAGAGCTATATTGTTTTTTTTCTTGGATTTCTGAGAGCAGATAGCTGCACAAACAGCAACAGTGAACTGTTTGTAGTCCATGTTTGTTTATGGGTTCAGATCAGGGAGTGACACCTCCATCTCCTATCTCGAGAGGTTGATGCAATACCTTTCAGTTAATGAGAACTCCAAGTCTTTTCAAAATCTGTAACAACTGTGAAAGTTGTGTAATGTGTCTCCAGCGTTAGTGTCCATGGCATAGGTGACTTGCACATCTACAGTATGAAGACACCATTAATGCTAAAAGGTACATAGAGGTTTTGGAGCAACATATGCTGCCATCCAAGCTATGTCATTTTCAGGGACATCCTGCTTATTTCAGCAAGACAATACCAAGGCATATTCTGCACAGGTTACAACAAGTTGACTTGCAGGTACTAAACTGGCCTGTCTGCAGTACACACAAATCTCCCACTGAAAGTGTGACACATTAAGTAGCGCAAAATACGACAATGGAGACCATGGACTTTGCTGATTGTGGCTAAAAGAAAAGGTGATGTAACAGAGGGATCAACATGCCTCTGTTCCATCTCTTCTGGAACGTGTTGCAGGCATTAAATTTAATATAAATGAATATTTGCAAAAAACAGTGAACTATATATGAAAAACATGAAATACATATTTGTAGTGGATTCAATTGAACACAGGTTGAAAAGGTTATGCATATCATTACATTCTGTTTTTATTTACGTTTTACGCAATATTGTGACTTCACTGGAATTGGGGTTTGTAATACAAATTTGTGTATCATCTAAATTACTTTAAATTTGAAAAATCAGCTTTATATTTCATTATGAATAGGTCTTACAAGTAACAAGCACTCGCCAGCAGAAGAGGCTTTTTCTCTGTCAACGACAGTGTTGTAACTGAGTACACTGTTTGAGCCATTCACACCACAGGACAGGCTCTTACACAAGGAAGTCCCATTGGGGTGATATCTATATGTGTAGCTGCCATCAGAGGCAGCACTCCTATGTTTAATTCGTCATTGAATATTTACTTAAAAAACACATTGATAGGTAAGGGAGAACTTATTTTTGTTCCGCTTGTCCACATTGTTTCTCAGGGGATAAGATTATATGGCGCACCCTTAAGAGCCACACGCTGCACTGACTTTGGTCCCTTGAAGTTTAAAGAATGGTCAAGTCACCAAGGCATTGTGTAAGTCATTTCTGTAAGAGAGATTCAGGTTAGTTTGACCGGAAGATAAAAGGGTGTTGTTTCCTTAGAAAAGATTTCTAAAGTCATCTTTATTCCTCTTGAGTTAATGCAGCCAATGAGGTACAAATTTGTTAGTTTTCTGTGTCATGTGTGTTTTTATGTATTCTTTTTATGTGCATTTCTGCTTCTTTTTATTTAAGCTCTTCATAATCCGTCAGCTAATTTAAGTTTGTATTGCTTTTCTTAGTTCTGGCGGCACAGTTGAAGACGTACTTGAAGGCACTGTTGACGGCATAGGTGAAAGACGTGTTGAAGACTGTCCGACAATAAATGACCGTATAAAATCAAAGAACGATTTTGAGCCTTGATTAAACTTGAGGGCAGTAACAATATGTTTCGGATGAAAATGATCCTTTCAGTATGAAAGCTAAATGACAACATGGAGACATCAATCCCTGTTCTCGTCTCACCATGCTAATTCTCCATCTCTCCATGAGTCCCATCTGTTGTTTGAAACCTATTTATTGATAACTATTTGCTTCTCCGGGCTTGCTATTGTGCTTCAATTTAATCCCTGAACTATGCTAGCATTTCAATGACTGCACTACTCCAAAGTGCTTCACTTCCAATTCAAATGACCTGGTAAGAAACTTGATGGTATACCCACAGCTAGTCTGGAGAAGTAGAAAAATAGTTAATATTCCAACCAGCAGCAGAGTGAAATCTGAAAGGAGAGTCTTTTCAAAGTGGTTCATTTATTTAGTGTCAGAAGAAGCAGGCCACACTCTGACATAGAAAAAAGAATTATATGGAAAATTCTAATTAAGCAACAGAAGGAAATTCATTGGCTTTGAATGGTCATTTGTTAAAAACAAATTTGTCTCTTGTTCTCACACATTTGTCCTGAAGACATAATTGAAAATGTCACACAAAGTGATGCTATTGGTTCTGACAGAAGGTTTCTTAGGCTGGAAAGCACAGCGTCTGCCTCATCTATCCATCTCCAATAAGCGCAAACTGACTGCAATTTTAAAATTCCACCTGCACTACAAGCCAGGGAAAGGTTAGAGTCTGAATTTGGATCCAGAGAGATGAGAATAAAGATCATGAGATGGAACTGATGTAGGTTTTTATGGGTGACGGCAAAGGTTGAAACAACAATGATGAAACATGCTGCAGAAATGAACGTGAAATTCTCTGCCAGTGCAAAATGGCTCTAATGAAGTGAGACAATATCAATTAATGAGAGAAGGAGGAAAGGCAGAGAGGGGCATAGGAGGGTGTTTGGGGGTGGAGAGGTAAGAAATTATGATATTCTAGGAATACATAAGGTTCAATTGAGACTATAATATAAAAAAAAAATTAGCATTTTAAAAACATGCTTTACACTCCCTTGCATTGCTAAGGAGGTCAATTTGAGTATAGCAACAATCCTCTGTGTTTAATGATTTATCTGCTTAATCTGATGCAGATCATTAGGCAGAAGCCCCTGTACAACCAAAACAAGGCAAGCATTAAAGCATCAGTAAATCTGTTTAACAAAGTAACACATTTCCTCCATCTGCAACCCCTTGCTAAGTGTGTTTTGCAAACTTGGATGCACAGAGTGAAGGGAAAGCAGCCAACATATACGTTTTCCACTGGACACTGCCAAAAAGTGACTGTACTACAGCTCTAAATCTGTATTAAGCCTATTTATAGCCGATTCCTCATTCTTTCCTCATTCTCCTCATCCTTTCATTTCATTTCTTCATGCATTTTTTTTTTTTTGCAGAAAGTGGGAGATGTGGGGTTGAGTCATGTGTGATGGGCTAGCGACTCTATTTTCTTATTAACAGTGACTGATCAGACTGGTATGTGGCAGCAGGCAGCGGGCTTTGAGGGAGAACCAACCCAGCTGAGACACAGCTTCACTGCTGGGATGTCACCAGCAGGATACACTCACACACGTAGTATGGAGGAATGCATGGCGTGGAATATGTGTGTGGACAGTGAAGTGAACTAACATTGGAATCTGTCACATAGGCTCAATTATAAATGAGCATGGCACACTGGGGCAGCTGGCCCAAGCATGGGGCAGCTGGGTAATTTGGAGAGTTGTGGAAAGAGGTTTGTTGGCCCAGCTGTGTTAGCTGAGGTGGTAAAACGGTTCTGGGCTGCATGATGGAGCATGTGCATTGCATATGTCCACTGATATCTGCTTGGTTCTGCGACTACAGGAAGAAAAAGAATAAGGGCAGCTCATCTCCAATTCATGATGTAGACAAAGAAATAAACAGAACTGAAACTGAAATGATGCTTCACGGAAATATTGATCATCCTACAGAGTGGAGCGAAATATATAAGGTACCGACACACAGACTGATAAATGAAACAGAGTAATGCAGATATGAGGGAATAGGTTTCTCAACAAAACCATCAGGCAGTGCATTACGTAAACATTTTTTTCTTTCCTGTACTTTGATCCCTGCACTGATAATTTGCAGGGATGTCAATAGGTGCTGCATAATTCACTGTGAATGATTCAGTTTTGACAACTCCTATATGAAGACCCTAATATAACTTTAAATAAATAAACAGATATGCAAAGCCATTAATGCAAAGGGAAATGTAGTAGCTAGTCTGGCTATTCTAAACAAATAAATTATTCAGCCTACACCCAAGTAACAATCTCTCTTTTATTGTGCATATGCCATACATTTCAGGCATAGGTAATATACTGTGTAGTTGCTGTATTGTTGCTCTTTCTTTGCCTCATGTGATAATATACAACTTTTAACCATTACTTTATTTTGTCATAAGGAAGTTCTTAAAATGCTGTGCAAGACTGAGAGGCTTTTAACAATTCAATTAGCACTGTCTCCTTGTGATCCAGCTCACTGAGAAGAAGCAGGGAGGCGAGAGAAAACTAGAGGCACTGGAAGGATGGAGAGGACATGTGGAGAGAGGCAAAGAAGGAGAGGCCTTTGTATTTTTCCCCTTTCCCTCACTCTAATTAGACAGGCCAGTGTGAGCAGAATCCCAATGTCAGGATACGGGGAGTAACAGATGTAGGGAGGAGGAATGAAAGGCAGAGATACCATGACACTAACCTGAGCCTACACAGAGGAGGAGGATGGAAAGGTAAATATGGACTCAAGCCACAAGAGGAATAATAAAAACTAAGCACAAATAACATAAGCCAATGAGAGGGTTGAGAGTTAGTGTGGAAAAAAAAGAGAAGAAAAAAAAAACAAATAACCAAACTATGTGTGTCTGACTGCAGACAAGAAGTAATTTAGAGGAGATGCAACACAATGCAGCAGGCACTGACTCCTCACCCTCCAAACCATCAAAGACCTTGATACGCTTTGCAATTTGTGCTCGTTTCTGAGAGAGAGGCTCAGTAAAAAGACACATTTCTTTTGTCCAAGGTAGACACATTTGGCTTTCATGACAGCTTTGCATTTTCATCAGATTCATGAGGTAATCACCTAAAATGGTTTTCAAATCACAGGTATGCCTTTTTGCCTTCTTAATATGCTTTAGTTCATCAGTTGTCTTATGCAGGAAGGGTTATCAATCGTCCTATTAATGCTACTACAGCTACTGTACAAAGCCATATTATAGCCATCTTTTTTTACTTAACTGAGGGTTTCTTGCCATAATATAAATTTGTACAGTAGTTGTAGTGGCACGAACAGGGCTACCGACTCACCCATCCTCTGCACAAAACAACTGATGATCTAAAGCACTTTAAGATAGCAAGAAATGGCACGAATCAGGTCTTCACAGGACACTGAAAACCAAACCACTTGAGGGATCTCCTGGATCTGATGAGAGAATGCCATGAGTGTGCAACGCTGTCATCAAATCTAAAGCCAATATCTCACTGGGCTGTGACAGCTAGTGACTGGTGTGAGATACAAAAATTGCGAGTAAATACACAAATCACTGACAATGTTCATGAGAAATCACTGAATTGATGCTTAAGACATGTTTGCATATGCTGCATGAATGTTGCTTGTACGTCCCATGAAATCTGGAGAAATTTTGGCCAAAATGTGCCTGGAGTTTGGTTGCATGTTGTGCCACTGTTGAACACCATTGTGTGATATTCAGGTGTATCTTATTATCATTTTAATAGAACAGATTTGCGGAAACTAAATTGAGATGAGTTCGAGACACCCACGAGTCACTATTGTGAGAGAATTTTTGTTGGACAAATTTTTGCACTGTTCAAAATTCTGCCGGCCAGAGGGCGAGGCCCTGCGACTCACACAAGGAAACTGAGAACCTCATTTCAAGACATTTTGAAAACAGTAAATGCAAGCAGTCACAGCCCAGCGACCCCTAAATGTGTCAACATTGGACAATATAAAATATAAAACATGTTGGGTTGTTTAGCATTTTTGTTTACAAAATAATTATGCATACACATGTCTCTTCACAATTTGGATGTGTTCAGTATTAATGTACAAGGTTGAAAATAATAAAAGTAAACACACTCAAGGAGAAGGTGTGGGAAAATGTTTGAGTGGTAAAACCTAAATCACACTTAACGTGAATTAACAGTGAACAGCGCGGCTGACTTGAATTATCCACCTCACCTACCTGTATATTCTATGCACATCACACAAACCTCTTTCAATGTTGTGTCCAGTTACAAACGAGATGTCAAAAGATATAACTGGTGTCAGAGAAAGCTGCAGCAAAAGTGTCTTTGAACTACATATGTGCAGTTTCATCAGGACCGTACCACACAATGATTATCAATATCACTATCTTTAAAGCTTTGCTGATAAAGGCCTCTATTTTGGAGCAGCCAGAGGGCAGAGAGTCTGTCTGAACTGGAGCAGCAATTAAATCAACTCAGATCAAATAAAGCCAATAATTCATCCACTGATGTTGGCTGTATTAACACTGAAATGTGCGTTGTAGCAATTATAATTACTGTAGTGCGATTATAGTCAAATAAGATATGTGCAAAATGGGCTAGGGGTATCTAGAGACCCTATCTGGTTTCATTTGAAAATCACTAATGACCGACAATACATCATCATTTACTGTACTGTATGCTGTACTGTGTAAATGAGAAGTGATCATACAGTTACAGTATGCAGTATGAGGATCGTTAGCATCACTTTGCTTCTCAACAGTGAATCTGTAAATGTCACTGTAACAGGTAACTATGGAGTAGGTATGAAAAACCATCCGTACAGAAACGTTAAATGCCCAATGGATTACATGCCTCAAATTCACTCTCTTTGTCATGGGCCATTTGTCATCCCACAGGATCCGGCAGGAGTTTTAGTTATTTATTTTATTTGCACCATTGTATACATGTAGGTAGTCGAGGCTGCTTATATGTGAACATAAAACAATTGTTACAGCTGATATAAGATTTGGAGAATAATAAATGACAAAAAAAAGTTACATCAACAGGATATTAAGTTTTTAAAAGGGCGATACTACCTCGTATGTTCATACCAGCAGAACAGGATCTCACACAGTTTTGCAGCTTCGTACAATAAGAGGATTTGGAGATCTAAAGTGGCCCCATCAAATATTAAACAGCATTTCAAAAAGAAATGTCAGACTGCGATTGAGAATAGCAGCCTTTAAAGTAAGATAATCCATCAACACATCTGAACCTTTATGACTCAGTTCTTTCTGACACCTGTTTCAGTTGAATGATGTATTATTAACATTTACCAACTATTTCCTGAACATGGAGGTGGAGTTGTCTACATTTCTATGAGTGATGCATGTTAAAATAAAGAGTTATTTACAAAGAGACACTATTACTCTCTGTCTGTGTCACTGGAAGATTTTAATCTTTCAGCTTTTAGACAGAAAATAGTTCATGTTCTGTTTTGTGCCCATATTGTATTTCTTTTCTAAATTCTGTTTAAGTCTCATACCTTGAAAATCCATTTTTATTGGATTTTGAGGTTCATGTAAACATTGTGATGGAAAATAAAAGCAGTGACGATATGAACTTGCAGCCCTGAGAAATCCACACAGGAAAAACAAGCCATTTTGAATTTCCCTCAATTGTGACATCAACGTCAAAAATTGATGAAACCAGTTACAATAAAGCTGAAACAAACCCCACCCTGCGAGTAATGGACAAATATTTTTTTCTTGAGAAAACCATGGATAAAAAGTACATTAGCACATTGACAGTAGTAGTGCTGTGTTTGAATTTGATCGCAGGTCACCTTGGGAATGACCTGCAATTCAACCAGACACCTCACAGCAAGCATGACAGACTTACAAAGAGACCAACACAAAAACAGAAATTTTAAATCAACTTTACTTTATCATCAGTGTAATAGAAGTCTTTAATACACACATACCGTATAAGCAGTACAGATCTAAATATGAATGTAAGATACGCAGCACATACCACCAGCCAGTCTCTTTAATGAGTATATGTCTGCCATCACACACATACACTTTTTCAATTATGGCATAATGATCCCATATAATTATTTCGCATATCAAAGTAGGAGGCAAAATAGCTTGGAGTACAGTGGTAGAGTCCCACAAGAGACACATATTTAACTCTACCTCTGTAGGAAGAAAAAAAAACTATGAGCAGGAAAGAAATTCATTTCCCATAGGGTAGATTTTCCACAGCTCAAAAACAAATCCTTACACCTCTGAAAGTAAGTGTGGTATTTTTACTCAGTGGCGTCATTTATCAAATGAGCGTACGACCAAAAACTGGATGTACACTCACTTTCAAGCCAAGCTCAGCATTTATCGGTCTGATCGTCTGTCATGTCAAAATATGTTACCTTTGATTAAAATAGTTATGACGAAGTCGACTTTGTATTGTGTGAGTGGACTCCTGATTCACCCTAAACTCAACATTTAAATAGATGACACAAAAATGCTGTCACAATTTTATTCATTTCTTTTACCATCATCCAGTGGGGACACTGCGGTGCATGTCTGATTGGTGCTGGGGTCCTGCTCACCTGCTCCATAACCCACAGTCTGTGCACAAGTGTCAGCTGTGGCAATTTTTAACCCTTATATAATTAATCCAACAATTACTGGGGCCTGTTCAACTGGAGTTTGCGCAGTAGTGATTTATTTCCATGCTACAGTTTGCTGACACTATGGGGTGAATTGGTTCATCTGGATGTTTTCTACTGGACAGGGAGACATGGTGGTGCAGTGGGTAGCACTCGGGCCTCGCAGCAAGGAGGTCCTGGGTCTGATCCCAACGCTGGCTGGCGGGACCTTTCTGTGTGGCGTTTGGGATGTTCTCCTCGTGTCTGCATGGGTTTTCTCCCGGTACTCTGGCTTCCTCCCACATAAATTGGTCACTCTAAATTGCTCATAGGTATGAATGTGAGTGTGAATGGTTGTTTGTGTCTGCATGTCAGCCCTGCGATAGCAACTCTTCCAGGATCAACCCTGGCTTCACCCTAAGTCAACTGGGATAGGCTCTAACACCCTCCCTGACCCTTGTGAGGATTAAGGTTTAGAAAATGGATGGATTTTCTGTTTCATGGTCAGAGAAGTTCCTCTTCTTGGTTGTATTCTGCATCGCTGTGTCGTAAATCGAGCGGCAGGAGCAGAATAATTAGGGGTGTTACATTGGAAATGATGATTGTTTTCAGCCGCTGAATTTATCAAGGCTGAACTTTTTGTACGCTGAAATTGGCGAGATATAACTTTTTGATTAATCACTCATGAGTGTTGGCGTACAGTGGCTTTTACGTCCAAATCTTTGCGGATTTCTACGCTGGTTTGATAAATGAGGGCCAGTGGCTTCAACAACACAGTGCTCTGAGAGAGCATACCATCACCGAGACCTGACTCTCTTTTAATTAGAAAATACTTATCTAAGGAAAAACTGAGGGAAATTCCAGGATTTTTTCCTGTTTGTGGATTTGCTTCAAAGTTTAACATGGTCAGCCCTGGCCAGTTGTCTAAACTTCCACCAGTGTACTTCTTGTCAGACATAAAGCAACAATTAAATGAAGACACCATCTATGCACATACGTATGTATGTGGTAATTCCAGTGTCAAACACTGAAATTCAGTAAAGAGTCTCAGTCATCCAGGTCATAGTATCCAGGACATGTGGTTTACCTTCCGTCGACTGCACTGGAAATTTGGTTTGAGGATGTTTCGCTACCTTTCCAGAATGTTTTAAAAAGCTTTTTAAACATAATTTTAAACCAAATTTAACACTGAGTTTTAGACACAT